>OY757019.1:78113296-78172730 GCA_963580285.1 Lucinisca nassula | reverse complement strand
AGAAATAAGGAAGTTATTGACTGCGTTTAAGTTTCGGACCCTTTTTTGACCTCTAAGTATGACCTTGACCTTTGAGGTACAGACCTGGGTTTTCCACATGACACATCGTCTCATGATGTTTAACATATCTACAAAGTAATTTCAAAATCCATTGAGAAATAAGAAAGTTATTGACTGTGTTTAAGTTTCAGACCCCTTTTTTTTACCTTTGACCTCTAAGTATGACCTTGACCTTGGCGGTTTGGACCTGGGTTTTGCATGTGACACATCGTTGACCTCTAAGCATGACCTTGACCTTGGAGGTACGGACCTGGGTTTTGCTCGTGACACATCGTCTCATGATGTTTAACATTTCTACAAAGTAATTTCAAAATCCATCCAGAAATAAGAAAGTTATTGACTGCGTTTAAGTTTCGGTGGGACGAACGAATGGACAGACGAACAGGGGCAATGCTATATGCCCTTCCACCATTCTTCGAATGGCAGGGGCATAAAAAATTATACATGAAATAATATCTTGTTTGCAATTACTAGGATGGGGTGACTAGTTCACAATGCTTTTAAGAATTGGATACTTTTTGAGAAAGTAGAATTTTCTCTTTGAACTCAGGGGCTTGGGACAATATTCAGCTTTGCAACGTTAGTTTGTTTGATTTGAGGTTTAACATCCCTGTCAATACTGTAGATGAAATGACATCTCAAGCCCTGTCGCCCAAAGAAACCATTAGGGTTTATATGCATTGATGGTCCGACTCGCACCACTTTGCAAGGTACATGTAAATTACTCACAAGAACAGGCTAAATAAACCTAAGTGTCTGTATTTTTTTTTAATATTTTATGCTTTCCTTGTTTTCAAAGGTAATCTAAACTTGTATTTGTGTAACAGCCTTAAACCAATTTAACACAAGCCACTACCAAAGGAAAACTAGAGAACATGTCATACCTGGGATACCTCTCATCAGGAGGTAAACACCCTCATTTTGACACTAATTTTTGCTCAATTTATGCTAAATTTTAGTAAAATTTTTGAGTCTCCCTCATTTGAACTCAGAATTTCACTATGTATTCTTTACATCTCCCGCATCACAATGGCAAATCTCCCTCATACAGTTAAAAAATTATCACAGTTATGACATGTTCTCACCTGCAAAATTAACTGGGAAGTTATTTTCCAATATCTTATGGGATATGCTTGCCTGTAACACCTTACCTTTATTTACAATGTTAGTTATCACCCCAGCCATTGTAACTTCTCCACCACCAGCACTACTATCAGGAGCCTCTTGTTGACTGTCATCATCATCACTACTGTCACTATCACTGTGGCTACTACCATTATCATTACCACCTCTGTCAGAATCACCATCCATCTCTCCCACACCATCTTCTTCATAATCTGACGGCAGTTCTTGCAAATCTGAAATAATACAAAACATTCCTAAAATGGGCCCCGCCAAGCGACTTTGTGTCTTCGAGCATTCCATCATGACAAATTTTAACTGCACATGCCCAGCCATTCAGAGGGGCCAGGGATATGGCTTTCCGTCTGAAGGTTCCTCTTGATTCACTGCTTGTATGTGCGAGCAGCGAAGCTTCTGGCGAGACTGTGCAAATGCGCAGGCTCGCCTGAACCTTCGCTGCTCGCACAGGGGATAAGTACCAAAATCGCTTGAAGGGCCCAAATAATTGGTGATACAATTTTAATGCTCAGGTGAAATGAGCATCTTTAGTTTGACAAGTTTGGTAATATTGAAATACTGGTATCAAGCATCAGTTAGCATCAAACAGTTAGTCAGAGAGACAGACTTTGAGTAACACCAACCATTGTCTGTGCTTGTCATAATCTTTGATCATAGACATGTCTTGTATGATGGGATTCGTAAAAAGTAACAAGCCGACTACACATGTAATTCTATCCAATTTGCAAGAAAGCAAACTTGTTTTTGTCTGAAATTTTACCAGTGATGTATGTCTAAAATTTTAAACCAACAGAGTCAGGATATGCCATGATTTATCACATGAGCAAACATATTTTCTAAATATGTAAAACTAGTATTTCCCTTGGAAAACACATTACCTGATAGATACCGGGAAGAACAGTGCAAACAGAAAGACTATAGATGTTGGTCTCTGGATAACCAAAAAACATTTATGGCAAATGTGAACAGCCAATACTCTGATAAGACTACACAGATGCAGGGGCTAATCTGAGTTTTCACTGCCATAAAGATCTTCTTGCATGTTGTGGTGGGTTCTGGTTTGTATGTAAGACTCCTCCTCTTCCATGTCAGTTGAGTTCCTAAGTTTCATTATACCATAATGATCCTAATTACTGAGACAGAAAGACCTAAGACAACAGTGCGAAGGAGCAGACTGATAAGGGTCTAAACTGTTTGCCATTCCATCTGCACTTTTTGGACTCCTTAATGGATCATGAAACAAATTAAAAATTTTATGAGAAATACAGCAAGTCCTCAAGGTTTCCAATTGTTTAGGATTCTTGCTATAACTAATATGAATAATTCTGTGTTGTTTATTCACTGGTACAGGCCACATTCTTGACTAAAAATGGACAATCTCCATGATTAATAGAATAATGTCAACCCGGCAGGTATCAAACCCAGAACCTCCTGACCACCAGTCAGACCCAAAAGCAACTAAGCAACAGAGGCCAATGAACCAATTTTTACCACTGTTAATCCTGACTGAGTAAGCAAGCCAGTGACTCGATTTGTTTCTTTTTATCAACAATTAACTTCTCAAGCCGACAGTGTTTGTCAAGGAAACAATATCTCCACAGATGGGGTTGGCCAGGGGTAACACTATATGCCCTTTCCACCATTCTAAATGGTGGGGGCAAAAATGTTGTTATTTTCTTGTTTTGTTTTGTTTTATCTCATACTGGTCAGTCACATGCAAATTTGTTTGCCCTGAAGGAGTGGCTTGTCTTCATTTTTACATAAACAGTATCCATAAGACGTTTTTCTCAGTACTGGTCAGTCGCGTGTAGTAAATTTAGGTTTGACCTGAAGGAGTGGCTTGTCTTCATAAACATAAACAGTATCGATAAAACCTGACAACACACCCATGTTCAGGAAGAGCATCCCCTATCCAAATCAGAGCACATACAGAGAACCTAATGCTGTCCTTAGTTTATGTATTCTGTAGTGGTTAACCACTGATGTATATGCCTGCACAGCAATTGTCGATAGGTAAACAGACTGGCTTAATATGGCATAACCAGTATTGACTGGGCTGCAAAACACCAAAGGAAAAAAAAAAAAAATTAATAATTCTAAATTAAACAAGAGGCTCAATGAGCCTAACCGCTCACCGGAGGAACATTTGTGTAAGCTGTTTATCTCATGGTTTCAGAGCAGACGTTTTTTTTGAAGTTCTTTCAATCATAAATCAGTGGGAGATAATGGGCCAAAGGATATGGCCAATTTGGAAGCCAGAGGCATGGCTGACATGATTTATGTGGGTATGACCAATTCGGACCCCAGGAGCCTGATTGGCATGATTTAAGTAGGGGACCACTTACGGTTGCTACATACTAAATATCTAAGGTTTGGGCCTTGTGGATTCAGAGAAGAGGATATTTAAAAAATGTTTCCATTATTAGTCTATGGGAGCTAATGAGACCAGGGTAGTGGCCAGTTTTGGCCCCAGAGGCATGGTTGGCAGGATTTATGTAGGTGGACATTTCATGTTACTACGTAGTAATTAGCTAAGCTATGAGCTTTATGGGTTCAGAGAAGAAGTCTTTCAAGCTTTTTTTCCATTTTAAGTCTATGGGAGCTAAGGAGTCTAGGGGCAGATTGGCAGGATTTAAGTAGGGGACCATATGACGTTGCTTCATACTAAATATCTAAGCTTTGGGCATTGTGGACTCAGAGAGGAAGATTTTTTAAGTTTTTCCCATTGTAAATCTATGGGAGCTAATGAGCTCTGGGGTGTGGGCAATTTTGACATCAGAAGCAGGGTTGGCAAGATTTATATAGGTGACCATTTCACATTGCTACATACTAAATATCTAAGCTATGGGCTTCATGGTTTCAGAGAAGAAGTTTTTTAAGCTTTTTGTTTTTCCATTATAAGTCTATGGAAGCTAAGGAGCCCTGGGGCATGGCCAATTTGGACTCCAGGGGCATGATTGGCAGGATTTATGTAGGGGACCATATTACGTAGCTACATACTAAATATCTTACTAATGGGCTTTGTGGTTTCGGAGAAGATTTTTGAAGCTGTTTTTCCATTATAAGTCCATGGAAGCTAAGGAGCCCTAGGGCATGTCCAATTTGGACCCCAGGGGCAGGATTGGCAGGATTTATGTAGTGGACCACACGTTGCTAAATACTAAATATCCAAGCTTTGGGCCTTGTTGTTTCAGAGAAAAAAGTTATTCCCATTGTAAGTCTATGGGAGCTTATGAGCCCCAGGATACAGCCAATTTGGGCCCCAGGGGCATGATTGGCAGTTGGCAGGATTTATGCAGGGGACCACTTGAGGTTGTTTTATACTGAATATCTAAGCTCTGGGGCTTGTGGTTTCAGAGAAGAAGATTGAAGCTTTTTTCCCATTTTAAGTCTATGGAAGCTAAGGAGCCCCGGTATGTGCCCAATTTGGACCCAAGGGGCATGATTGGCAGGATTTATGTAGGGGACCACTTGACGTTGCTGCATAGTAAATATCTAAGATTGGCTTTGTGGTTTCAGAGAAGAAGATTTTTTTAAGTTTTTCCAATTAAAAGTCTATGGGAGCTATATGTTGCCATGGCAACAATAGTTTCCATCTGATCTGCCCCAAAACATTATGCATCCTTTCCCCTTACCTGATGATGCTTCACATGAAATTTAATCATGATTGGCCAACTGGCTTTAAAGATATACTTATTTGAAAATGTGAACGGACGAGAGACAACGGAGCATTGACATACTATTACCTAACATGAGCCGAAAGGTGAGCTAAAAATGCCAATATTTTTGCAGAAAAAAATGAGAGTAGCTTCTGCACTCATAGCAACAGAAAAGGTGAGTATTTTGTGATTTTTTGTTTTGTTTTGGTTTTACAGCCATTTCATGATCATTTCACTCATATCGAGCCAATCTTTAATCAGAGGTGGGCGAACACTGGAGTGCCCGGAGAAAAACCACATGACCTTCCGTTGCAGAACTTGGCGTCTCACAAATTATTTTGTGATAACTGACGGATACTTTACCTTATTGCTCCATAAAAACCTATCTTGTGGGTAATCATTAGAACCGCCTCAACAAGGCGGTTCTAACGAGTTCCCGCAACATAGGTTCTTATGGAGAATTGACAAAAAAATATCCTCCAATTATCACAGAATACTTACCTTATCTGCTATGGGCAGCTGCTGCAAAAGCTACTCATATTTTATCAGCAAAAATACCACTGTATTAGGTTATGTTACTAAGTGTAGCTGTTTACCGGCCCCGATAGCTCAGTTGGTAGAGTGTCCACTCCGGGGAACGGGATGTCACGGGCTCGATCCCGGGCCGCAACATACCAAAGTCGTTAAGAATGGTACTAGCTGCTCCTCGCTTGGCACTCAGATTTACGGGGTAGAGCTAGGACTGGTCGACCCAGTGTCAGGATAATGTGGCTGGGTGTGGTATCATGTATTGTGTATGGGACATGATACTTCAGTGAGGCAGCACTATAAAAGTGAGCATTGAGCTCCCTGTCGCAACCAGACACCGTCATGATATGACTGAAAAATTGTTGAAAGCGACATTAAACCCGAATTCACACACACACACTAAGTGTAGCTGGAACAGTTTGACCACTAACAAGTTTGTAAAGCTAAAAAGGCTTGAACAACTGGACCCAGAAGTCCAATATTTTCAGCACTCCATTCCAGGTTTTATCTTACCATTATCACTGTCATCAAGACCTCTACATGACTTTCTCCGATTTTTGGAGCCACGTTTCTTGTACAGATCTTTTCTATCTTCTACCAGACCTAGACTTAATATCTTCTCCATTATTGCTTGCTTGCTTCTTTTCACTGACATGTTGCTGATGATCTGTCCAACTGGGTCTGTGAAAACAGAAAACATATACTGTTAAATATACAAAATGCTGAAAACATAAACTGTTTTGAACATAAAAGTTTAATTTCCATGGAACAAATTCTAAGCTCAAAGATCAGGTGGAGCTATTTAAGAATTTTGCATTGTTTTTAATAAGCGAAAAATGTAAGGGAACAAATTCTTGCCACTGTTGCATATCCTGCAAATGTCTGATGTTATGTATGTTTCTACACCACAATTTCTTTTTTTTTAATCCATTATTTGGGTCCAGAGCAGAAACCATGCTACTTAAACAACTGTGTTATATCCAAACAACAAGAATTCTGGTAACGTCTATGTCACAAAATTCTTGCCACTGAACAAATTCTTGTCACTGTTGCTTATCCTGCCACTGTCTGATGTTATGTATGTTACTAAACCACAATTTCTTTTTTTTTTCAATCCATTATTTGGGTCCAGAGCAGAAACCATGCTATTTTATTATATCCAAACAAGAATTCTGGTAACGTCTATGTCACAATATTATTGCCACTGAACAAATTCTTGTCACTGTTGCTTATCCTGCAACTGTCTGATGTTATTTATGTTTCTACACCACAATTTATTTTTTTAATCCATTATTTGGGTCCAGAGCAGAAACCATGCTACTTAAACAACTGTGTTATCTCCAAACAACAAGAATTCTGGTAACGTCTATGTCACAAAATTCTTGCCACTGAACAAATTCTTGTCACTGTTGCATATCCTGCCACTGTCTGATGTTATGTATGTTTCTACACACAATTTTTTGTATAAATCCATAATTTGGGTCCAGAGCAGAAACCATGCTAGTTAAACAACTGTATTATATCCAAACAACAAGAATTCTGGTAACGTCTATGTCACACCTATTTGGATTTCAACAGGGTAAAAGCTAATGTCACAAAAATTGACAGCTTGACAACAAGGCGGAAACCAGACTCCTATATCACTGCAGGTTTAAAGCAGGTGTGATAAATAAGATGGCCAATTGGCCCTACATCGCTCACCTGTGTAGCAGAAAATCATTAGTGGAGGAGACCACTTGACATTGCTACATACTAAATATCTAAGCTTTGGGCCTTATGGTTTCAGAGAAGATTTTGGAGGTTTTTTTTTTTCAGTATAATTCTATAGGAGCTAATGAGCCCTGGGGCTTGGCCAACTTTGACCCAAAGGGCATGGTTAGCAGGATTTATTTAGGCAACCATTTTATGTTGCTGAAGCTTTTTTTCCATCATAAGTTTATTGCAGTTAAGAGGCCACAGGATTTGGCCAATTTGGACCCCAGGGGCATGACTGACAAGATTCATGTAGGCGACAACTCAATGTTGCTACATGCTAAATACCTAAGCTTTGGGCTTTATGGTTTCAGAGAAGAAGATTTTTGAAGTTTTTTTTTTCCATTTTAAGTCTATGGTAGCTAATGGGTCCATGGGCGTGGCCAATTTTGGCCCAAGGGGCATGGTTGGCAGGATTTCTTAAGATGACCATTTCATGTTGCTAGATACTAAATATCTAAGCTCTGGGACTTATGGTTTCTGAGGAGAAGATTTTTGAAGTTTTGTTTTTTCCATTTTGAGTCTATGGGAGCTAATGGGTGCCATGGTTGGCAAATTTTGACCCCAGGGGCATGTTTGGCAGGATTTATGTAGGTGACCACTTTTCGTTGCTACATGCTATAAAGCTCTGGGCCCTGTGGTTTAAGAGAAGAAGATTTTTAAAGTTTTTCCAATTGTAGGTCTATGGATGCTAAAGAGCCCTGGGGTGTGGCCAATTTGGATCCCAGGGGCACAATTGGCAGGATTTATGTAGGTGGCCACTTGATTTTGCTACATACTAAATATCTAAGCTCTTGGCCTTATGGTTTCAGAGAAGAATATTTTTGAAGTTTTTTCCATTATAAGTCAATGTCGGGCGTGGCCAATTTTGATCCCAGGGGTGGGTTAGCAAGATTTATGTATGTGACTATTTTATGTTGCTAGATACTAAATATCTAAGCTCTGCGCTTTATAGTATCAGAGACGATTTTTGAAGTTTTTTCCATTATGAGTCTATGGGAGCTAAGGAGTCGCAGGGCATGGCCAATTTGGACCCCCAGAGGCATGATTGGCAGGATTTATGTAGGTGACCACTTGCCATTGCCATAAGCTAAATATCTCAGCTCTGGGCCCTGTGGTTTCAGAGAAGATGAGTTTTGAAGTTTTTCCCCTTATAAGTCTATGGGAGCTGATGAGCTCCGGGGCGTGGCCAATTTTTGCCCAAGGGGTATGGTAAGCAGGATTTATGTAGGTGACTATTTTATGTTGCTTCATTCTAAATATCTAAGCAATGTGCTTCATGATTTCAGAGAAGAAGATTTTTGAAGCTTTTTTTTTCCATAGTAAGTCTATGGGAGCTAAGGGGCTTCAGGGTGTGGCCAATTTGAACCCCAGGGGCATGATTGGCAGGATTTATGTAGGTTGCTACTAGCAAAATATCTTAGCTCTGGGCCCTGTGGTTTCAGAGAAGAAGATTTTTTTAAATTTTCCGAATGTAAGTCTATGGGAGAAAAATGTTGCCATGGCAACCAGAATTCCAATTCAATCAGCCCAAAAATCTTATGCAGCCTCCCCCCTACCTACTGATGCTTCTCATGAAATTTGATCAAGATTGGCCATGGGGAATTAGAGATATACTTATTTGCATGCATAAACGCACGGATGACGAACAAAATGTGATCACAAAAGCTCAACCTGTTGCTATGTGACAGGTGAGCTAAAAAGTGTTGACTATAAAAGTGAATGACGGTTTTTACCATTTATTCTCATTTTTTCATATAATCTATACATTTTTGGGATCCATCTTTAAATCCTGTTATAAACAAAGCTGTGTTATCATAAAAAGTGTTATAAAGTGGCTTACCTGTATGTTGTTGACTGAAGAATAAAACCTATATGTTTAAACTAAACACAGCTGCCAGCTTTAGCAGGTAGTGTGGATTTTTTTTTGTTGTTGTTGTTTGTAGAGTTTTAATGCATAGATCCATAATATTAACGGAAACTGAAACCTAAGCTGTCTAAAACAGTCAAAAACAAAACAGTTTGACTTACCATCTGAGTTCTTATATCTGTCAAACAGTTCTCTGAGCTCAAGCTCATGTTCTTCTCTCCATGGACCAGCTCTTGTACCCCTGCAGTATGGAAAATATAGATACAAAACATTTCAAATACAAAGATATACAGAATATTTGATTTTTTTTTTTAGTGTAAGATCGATCTTACACTGAAAAAGCGAATTTCCTGTTTCTTTCATGCTTTAAATTGTAATTTGGAACACAATTTCAAAGCTTCAGCCATCATCACAGAAAACAAACTTTTTACGGGGTGATTTCGCATTCATTTAGAGGTGTTCAGCATGTTAACTGGGTATAATATTGGGTGTAAACTGCATGTAATGTAACTTTATCAAATGGTTCACTTGAAATGTGCATTCAAATAATGTCCGCAGTTGCTAAGCTCGTCTGGCATCGCGTCCATTATTGATGTTGCATAGGTGCTCATGAGTCCTGGAGAGGATTGTGGATGGCCTCATTAGAGAGCTGGTGTCGAATGACAACTCCCAGTTTGGTTTCTTCCCAGGAAGAGGCACAACAGATGCAATCTTTGTTGCAAGGCAGCTGCATGAGAAGTATCTGGCGGCCAACAAGAGACTCTCCATAGCTTTTGTAGACCTGGAGAAGGCATTTGCTCAAGTGCTCCAGAAAGTCATCTGGTGGGCACTGAAAAGACTTGGGAGTGGACGAGTGGATTGTGCGACTGGTCCAGAGGATGTATGCTTATGCTTGGAGCCAACTCCATGTTTGTGATGGTTAAAGTGCAGAGTTCGAAGTGAAGGTTGATATTCATCAAGGCTCTGTTCTCAGCCCACTGCTTTTCATCAATGTGCTTAAAGCCTTGTCACGCTATTCCGCTGTGGAGTTCCCTGGGAGGACTGGTATGCCGATGACCTTGTCATCATAGCTGAATCACTCCAGGAATGTGTCAGGAGGCTCTTAACTTGGAAAGAAGCAATGGAGGAAAAAAGGGCTGAGAGTAAATGCAGGAAGGATGAAGATCATGATCTGTGGTACAGGCCTGGACCTCCTGCAGAGTACGGGTCAGTTCCCATGTGCTGTATTTCGCACTGGAGTGGGCAGCAACAGTATTTTTTTGCAATAGCTGCAAGGTTTGGGTGCACAAGAAATGCAGTGGGCTCAATCACTTGACAGAGGACCCTGATTACAGGTGTACACAGTGCCAAGGAACTGTATGCCCCTTAGATGGCAGACCACACAGGGAAGTCCAAGTCGGACCTGACAAGCTGGAAGTGGTAGCTTCTTTTCGCTACTTAGGTGACATGCTCTCAGCAACGGGTGGCTGTGATCTTTCGACCACACCACTTCTGACAACAGCCTGGAAGAAATTCAAGAAGCTGCTACCAGTTCTCTCTTCCCACCACCTCTTGTTCAAGACACACGGCCGTGTTTACAGCTCTTATGTGCAGAGTGCAATGCTTCATGCCAGTGAGACTTGGCCATTGACAAAGCCAAACCTCCAGCATATGCAGCAGAATGACACGGCAATGATCAGACATATCTGCAATGTCAAGCCACAGGATGTTGCCCCTGTACCTGCACGTTAATCAAAACTCCGATGATGATGATGATGATGATGTGCAAAAAGTGACATCATCAACATTGGAATGACATGAAAATGTGTGTGATATAATTTCTGTCACACAATAAAAACATTTAGCTAAACAGAGAATATATGTTATTTTTTGAGGATACATGGAATTCAAAAACAGTGAAAAATAAAAATTGTATTTTCACTGTTTGATTTGTTTGTTTGATTTGAGGTTTAACGTCACCGTCAACACTGTATAGGTAATTTTGGATTTTGTGGGACTTTTAACTGACACCGAGATGAAATAACATCTCAAGCCCTGTTGTCCTATGAAAACATGAGGGTTTATAAGCATCGAGGGTCTGACTCGCACTGCTTTGCCTGGGCAGGCTTAGATCATCTAATCGGTTAACCAGTACTCGTATGCGGTCAGTTTCACTTCAGCGTGGAAGCAGCCCATCTATTTCTTCAAGCCCCAATGGAAAGTGATGCATATTCATATTGTGTTAACACTTTCAGCGCTCAGTTTCTGAAGTGGACTCTGACATCTTCAGTTTTGGGATGCTTCTTGGAAAAAAAACTGTTACAAATAGGTATTTGCCTAAAATGACCTCAGTTATGCTGCTTTTTTGAACTCCTCTCAAACTGAGCAGTATTTCCAATCTTGGGATATCCAAAGAACCACATGTTTGGTTATGTTGGGATCATGACAGCTGTTGTTTACTTGCATGTCACTGCTATAATAATCTCCCTAAGCTGGGAACATATTGCATTCTACAGTAGCTTACCAGAATAGACTCAATCAAACCAAAGTTTCTGTTTTCGAATTCAGGTGTTCTTACAAATTAAATACTTATGTAACTGGAACAGATGGATCTAGCTAGGTTGTTTGACTGGTCATGAACCTCCTATGTCCTATGTCAGCCTCGATAGCGCAGTGGTAAACGCGTTGGACTCATGATCGAGAGGTTGTACATTCCAATATGGCACCCGGTATCGAGGTGTGTCCTTGGGCAAGACACGTAATGACAATGCCTCACTCCACCCAGATGTAAATGGATAGAAGTGGTGTAATAGTCATTGCCTCTCTCTCCCGTGCGTGAAAACATCCGGAATGAGTGTTTGAGAGCGATTAAATAAGCTTGAAGCTTCCATCGCAATCGAACTAAAATAAATAACTATAAACTAAACTAACCTCCTATGCACCCTCTACGTTTAAGATGGTAATGTAAAATGTTTTGCATTTTCAATCTCTGCTAGGTTTCTTCTATACTGCATCGCAGTGTAGTTAACATATATCCTACTTTTTGTGACCAATAATGCTACATGCATTTCCTTTAACTAATTCATACTGGCAAAACCATTACATTTGTCAATATCTTCAGTTTTATTTAAATTGTGTCTCCTGGCTTGCAGCTAGTTTCTCCTAGGAGGGATGAATGCCCTTTGCAAATTTTAAACCACTTTGAACAACAGAAAAACCTCATCAACTTAAGGGGAATGGATACACCTTCAGGGGAAGCAACTCCTGCCAAAGTATTTTTGTCTCCCATGTCAATAGGGGTCAACTCTTAAAGTAAAGAATTTGCTCCTGAGGAGGAAATTCTTTCCTTTAAGAGTAGACCCCTTTTTCAGTGGGACCCGGCTTATAGAAAAGTGAACAGGAAATCCTGAAAGTTGTCGTACTTTGAAAAATGGCGGGAAATCTGCTTGGTGTTCCCATTCCCCTTAATGTTTGCTTTCCTGTTAACTAAGATCCTCCTGAAACATCTACTCTTCAATTCGCACATACTTTTTAGGTTTCTTGAGGTCTTTTGCACTGTCAATGAGTTCCTGTTTCTTCAGTTCTCGGATTATCTGGCCTCGTGTCTTACTTGGGTCTGTTATTCTTTCCATTATACAGTCTACTGTGTCTTTATCAGCTGAAAGATATAAATGCAATTCTTTTCACTATCCATCTACGCCAACCAGGGCCCAGTTGTTCAAAGCCATGTTAGCTTAATGAGCTCATTAGTGGTAAGAATATCTGTTCTAGCAAGTACAGTAGCTACTCAATAGGAATTTTTAAGCTACTCACATTTATTCAGCAAAAAATAGTATATTTGCCATATTAAATGATCAAAATTTTAACAGTATGTTAACTAATGACATCATTAGATTTGAACAACTTTTCTTTCCTGATCTTTTTATAGGTTTTATTTTAAACATTGCAAGCTCAAATATATTTAATAGGAACAAAAAATAAAAACTTAAATGCCTCAATCTCAGTACCTAAAGTGCATGCTAATGGTAATTCGTTGACACTCGTGTATGTACTGTTAATAACTTTTTTGATGACTGTTTGGCCATTTTGTGGGAAAGAAACCCT
This sequence comes from Lucinisca nassula, assembly GCA_963580285.1. NCBI lineage: Eukaryota > Metazoa > Mollusca > Bivalvia > Lucinida > Lucinidae > Lucinisca > Lucinisca nassula. The sequence goes on along the minus strand of OY757019.1, from coordinate 78,159,638 downwards.
TTTGGCTTCCCACTTGTGATATTTTAATTCTGGTGAAGTTGTTTCATGTCAGTGTTTCTTTCCCTTTGATGTCTTTGATGACTGGTGTGAGCTAATTGTATTGATTCCTGACCACGACCTTCATATCTATTTTTATGATTAATGTGACAAGTGTATCAGGGGTATAGCACATTTCTTACAGGTCTTGTTGGTCAAGGTGTCTCTGTTTTAGTTTTCAAAGCACTAACAGCAGGATACAAAGTATTCATGACTGACAGTTTTTTTTTAAGTATTCACATTACCAAACCCTAAGGTATAAGAAGTTGCTACTTGGCATGAACTCGTACAGCAGAAAGAACAGGTGTTAACCCATTTAGTACCAGAAACCCCAAAACGGGTACCCTGGCAAACAATGCAGGCCCAGATCAGACACCACAGAATGCGGCGTCTGATCAGGGCCTGCACTGTTTGCTAAAAGTTCAGTCATTTTCCAAATAAATTTTGATGAAAAGGCAACCGGACACCAGTAAATTTTGAAATGAACTAGAAGGAGGAAGATTCCACTTTGGTACAAAAAGGGTTAAGTTGCATTCAGTTCTAACCTCCCCTGCCCAAGGACTTCATCGGCAGCATCCATGAAAAAGTTTTGTTATTGTTTTTAAAGTTCATATTTTCCAAAGAGTAGATTAGGTTTATACTTGGTATGATGATAGATAACAGTGTAAAGGTTTGATTGTGTCATAACGTCACCTCAGCCCATAACCTTGAAGTCACATATTATGTTCACTTCATTAAAAGTGTATATTATGTTCACTTCACTGGAAGTGTTTCAATGATCAGGAATAAATACAATTGCCCCACACATTCCATAAAAGATACAAAAGGACAAAAATCACTAACAAAGCAAAGGCACCAAAATTAAAACATTTCAAGAGATTTTGTTTGTTTGTTTGTTTGATTTGAGGTTTAACGTCCCCGTCAACACTGTAAAGGTCATTTTGGAGACGTTGCTTCCAATTTTGTGGGACTTTTACCCGACATTGAGATGAAATGACATCTCAAGCCCTGTCGCCAAATGAAACCAATAGGGTTTATTAGCATGGACGGTCCGCCTCGCACCGCGGTTCCTGGACAGGCTTAGATCCTCTAGGCGGTTAACCAGTACTAGTGTGCGGGCCGGATTCAGCTCTGCGTGGAAGCATCGTGCAGCCCATATATTTCTTCAAGCCCCTATGGGCGGGGGTGTTTCAAGAGATTTTACCAGGACATGCATGCAAAGACAAACAATGACAATGATAAACTGCAACAGAAGCACCTGTTTGGAATGGTCATTAAAAGTTTAATTGGGTGTGTGGTGGATGGGGTGCCGTGGTGGGGGAGGGTTTATGTCAATTCTATTTTGCCACAACCCTCTCCCTTAGATCTGCAGTGATTTGCACAAGTAATCCATTCTCATTTGTAACTTATTAAGCCTGGTTTAACTCACCTGTATCACCATTTCTGTATTCACCAATAACTTAGCATTTCTAACTTCCAAAACCCTGGTGACTCTAGTACTTAACTCATCTGCATAATAACTGTATTTATCAATTAATTGTCCCATTTCTTACAGTCTTTAGAAAAAATATTTTTTTGGTGAGATTTGGGATGATTTGTTGAAAATCTCACCAGTTTGTCAAATAAGAGGAAAATCTCAAACAAAAATATAGTTCAATAACATACTGTACTGAAATCTATCATTGAGACTCTTCTAAGTGTTTCTCATGAAGTAACTTTCTCTCATAAAATTCTGATCCAGAATTTTCCATGCTTGAAAATTATACAGAGAAACGACCAGGAACTGTTACAGATCCAAAATTCTTCCCACAATATCACAAGGGAAGAAGTCGAAACATGGAGTGACAACAGTAAACAGCAGCTCTTTCCCAAAGAGGTGGGACTCAGAATATCCAAACCAAACAAAAAGGAGCAATATACATAATGGGGGAAAGAATCAGAATCACCAACTGGAAGGACAAATGTAACTAAAAATGAACAACCAAATAGCGGGAAGAATGAGAATCATCAATGTAACAAAATATATGATAAGGGAAAGAATCAGAACCACCAACACAAAACATGAAGGAACCACAGCAAACGCACCCACTTGGAACGGTCAGTAAAAATTACTAGTGGGTTTAAGTTAACTTTACGAGATCCCAACAATCACCTCACTTTCAATGTTGTTCAACCAAGTATTTGTTTGGTCCCCGTGAAGATTTTCTAACTTTGAGTTTATTTGACTCACCCGCATCAACATCTCTGTATTCATCAAATAACCTTCTCACTTCTAATTCTGCATCCTCTGTCCAAAGAACTTTACTTTTCCTGAAATACAAAACATTTTGGCTCTGTTCTAGGTTTCTGTTCTGTTATAGTCTCAACTTACTATATGTCTGTGAAACACTATGCCCCATCCATACAATTGTCAATGACTAGGGCAAACTAGAGCTGTCAGTGAAACTGACTAGGGCCCCGGCAGCGCTATCAGAGGAGTAAAAATTTGTGGACGGACAGACGGACGGACAGAGTGATTACTATAGGGCACCCACACTTTCAGTGCGGGGCCCTAATAACTATAATGATAAATCATAAATGTAGACGGCTTTTCATGGTCATAATGACTTTCATCTGAAAAGAGCGTAACTCTGACAGTCAAAAATCACACAAGACCTTCTGTTGCAGAACTTGGCATCTCACCTGTGATTGAGCAAGGCTCAAATCCAGGAGATCTAATATGTAAGAGTTGATATTCTTAACCAGCTAGCCACAAGGGCCAGAAACATATATGATAACACTGAGCCTTATTTAGAACACCAAACAGAAGGCAAGTTCTCCTTCATAAGAACAAAGTACACTTTTTCTGAGTATTCATGTTTCACCTCAACTCCAATAGATATATTTGAAAAAGTTCTTGAAGAAAAAGTAACCTCAAACTTTAAAGAAACAAGTAAAGCTGCAGCTCAGGCATCAAGGAAATCACAGAACCAGACATCTGTAATGGGTAACTCCTAGCCTTACTTTTTAGTTAGAATACCTACCGATGTAAAATTTACATATGAGTGAAAATACGAGAAAGCCTGTATTTGGGTTTGGGATCAAGTATTACTGGGAATGGGAACACCTGGCAGACTTTTCCACCATTTTTCAAAGGGAGACAACTTTCGGGACTTTCTGTCTGTTTGCTTTTCTATAAGCCCTGTCCCACTGAAAAGGGGGTCTACTTTTAAAGAAAGGAATTTGCTCCACAGGAGCAAATTCTTTCCTTTAGGAGTTGACCCCTACATGGGAGACAAAAATACTTTTGCAGGAGTTGCCTCCCCTGAAGGTGTATCCATTCTCCTCAAGACACAAACCAACCTGCACAGCTTCACAAAAACAGAAACATCCTTGAAATTTTAAACACAGAAATTATTGTACTGCCAAGCAAGGAAGACATAGGTGATTATCAGATTGTGCAAGCTGATCACCATCTTTTTGGTTCACAAATGGCAAAAAGTTTTTCTCATGACAGAATAATTCCTTACACTTTGTCCCTGTCTGCAGTTTCTGCATCATGCATGGATCTGATGATTACGGAACCCAGGAAGGGACATGATTTTTTATTTTTATTATGTTGTGCGAACAAGATAATATCTTGAGCGGACAAGATATTATCTTGTTCGGACAACATATTATCTTGTGCGGACAAGATATCTTGTTCGCACAATATATTATCTTGTGCGAACAAGATAATATCTTGTCCGTACAAGATAATATCTTGTCCGCACAACATATTATCTTGTTTGCACAACATAGATCTTGGGAAGTTGTGCGAACAAGATATTATCTTGTGCGGACAAGATATTATCTTGTTCAGACAACATATTATCTTGTGCGCACAAGATCTATGTTGTGCAGACAAGATATTATCTTGTGTGGACAAGATAATATCTTGTTCGCACAACTTAATATCTTGTGCGGACAAGATAATATCTTGTCTGCACAAGATAATATGTTGTCCCCACAAGATAATATCTTGTCCGCACAAGATAATATGTTGTCCGAACAAGATAATATCTTGTCCGCACAAGATATTATCTTGTGCGCACAACTTATAAAATAAAAAATAATCATGTCACTTCCCGGGTTCCGTAGATAATGCCTTTTTCTATGCACAGGTTCAAGAAAATATATGTACCAGTATTCTCATATATTGGTTTTTAATTTGCAGAAAACAGAAAATTCCTAGTTCGTATTTCCAGACATAATTTTTTTCTTTGTTGAAGAAGTGTTTTCGAGTCAACATTATTAAGCACTGAACCTATATACAGCCTGTCAATCAACATAAGCATACTTTTTCCTGAACAGACTTAGGTGTACTAAGCAGTTAACCAGTACAATGCAAATTCTTTTGACAGTTACTGACAATTGCACTTCTAGTATCATATTCAGCAAAAGGAAGATAAAGACAAGAGGAAATAATATATGAACAGTCTGCACAATAGAGTGCTGTCAGAATAAGGTCTCTTGATTTCAAGTCTGATGTGCATCTCATTTACTTGCAATGGCCTAAACAAACATCCCCAATATTGAATCTGAATTCTTACCCCTCATAAGATCCATAACCATCCACTACTTCTACTGATTCTTTATTTGTCTTCCAAAACAACAGTTCCATAAATACTTTGGGGTTTTTCTCAGCAGTTTCCACAAATCTTCTCACTATATATGTGGCAAACTTGACAAGCTCCTGGGTAAAGAATAAATAGATTTTTGTTTGGATTAAAGTTTTATGTTCCCATCAACACTATTTGTTGCTTCAAATTTTGTAGGACTTCTACCAGAGATTGAGATGAAATGACATCTTAAGCCCTTCTGCCCAAACAAACCAATAAGGTTTATATGCAGGGATGGTCTGACACCCACCACTTTGCCAGAGCAGGCTTAGACCATCTAAGCGGTTAACCAGTACTCGCTTGTGGTCAGTTTCAGCTCCGAGTGGGAGCAACATGCAGCTCAATCTATTTCTCCGAGCCCTAAAGGGTGGGGGCACAAACAAACAGATTTATTGGCTTTGCATGACAAAATATTGTTTGGAAGCAACAGATGTAAGTGGTCCCTGATCACACATATTCATCCAGAATAACACTGTTAATGTACTAAGTATTGTGTTTTATTAAATAATTTTACACCCTAATTTGTTAGGCCAGTCAGAATCAAAATCTCTATGATTCAGTTCAGTGAAATTCTGCTTAAGAAAAGGTTGCATAAACCAGAGGACCAGTGGTCCTGTAAACGCTCACCTGACACCTGGTCCTGGTGTACATTTTAATGTTTTTATATATGTATATAGCCTCAGAGCAGGGGTACACAACTTGTGGGGACAAAATTTTGATGTCTAACAATGTGATAAAACTTTCCACCTATTCCTACCTTTCTGACAGTTCGAAGGCCATCCTACTGAAGCTCCACATGAAATTTGGCTTTGATTGGCCTCCCTGTTTTGGAGGAGAAGATCTTTGAAAATGGTGGACGGATGGACAACGGATGGACGGACGACAGACCATGGCTATACTATAAGCTCACCTATGAGCCTAAAGGCTCAGGTGAGCTAAAAATCAATTATTTTCACTTTTTCCCAAGCAAAAGCCTAAGTCTGCAAATTTGACATTGCCGTAAAATAGGTAAAGGTCAACCCAGGGTCACCATTTGAACAAATTATGATAGGCCCGTGTACCAGATGCTTCCTGCCAAGTTTCAAGGTCATTTGCCTTATGGTTCTGGAGAAGAATAATTTCGAAGTGTTTTTACCATATATGGGCATGGCCACCATCTTGGTCATGTGACCTGGACCGTATGAGCAAATTTTCATTTGTTCATCATATAAAGGATCCATATCAAATTTCACTTGAATTGGGCCAGCGGTTTCTGAGAAAAAACTGTTTGAAATATGGAACCTGGTTAATCTTGGTCCCAGGTCACTGAATGATGACTTTTCTTACCTCTGAATCTTCATGTATTCATTTACTTTACCTGATCTACCAATTTGGTGACATTGTCTTCAATGGTTTCCTAAAAATCCATTATTTTCACTTTTTCCCATGCAAAAGCCTAAGTTGACAAATTTGAAACTGCCATAAAATAGGTCAAGGTCAACCCAGGGTCAGCATTTGTAAAAACTATGACGAGCCCGAGTACCATATGATAAATGCCAAGTTTCAAAGCCATTGGCCTTACGGTTCTGGAGAAGAAAATTTTTGAAGGCTTTTTACCATATATGGGCGTGGCGGCCATCTTGGTCATGTGATCTAGACCGTACTGGCAACTTTTCATTTGTTCAACTCACAAAAGCTCCATATTGAATTTCACTTAAATTGGCTCAGTAGTTTCTGAGAAAAAATGTTTTTTTTTGAAATATGAAATCGGAGTGACCTTGGTCTAAGGTCAATGAATGACCTTGACCTTTCTTACCCATAGATCTTCATGTATTCAGTTACTTTACCTAATCTACAAATTTTGGTGACACTGTCTTCAATGGTTTCCCTAAATATCCATTATTTTCACTTTTTCCTATGCAAAAGCCTAAGTCAGCAAATTTGACATTACTGTAAAATAGGTCAAGATCAACCTAGGGTCACCATTTGAACAAATTATGATAGGCCCGAGTACCATATGCTACATGCCAAGTTTCAAGGCCATTGGCCTTACGGTTCTTGAGAAGAAGAATTTCGAAGTTTCTTTACCATATATGGGCGTGGTGGCCATCTTGGTCATGTGATCTAGACCATGTTGGCAGCTTTTCATTTGTTCAACTCCCAAAGGCTCCATATTGAATTTCACTTCAATTGGCTCAGTAGTTTCTGAGAAAAAATGTTTGAAATATGGAACCTGCGTGACCTTGGTCTAAGGTCAATTAATGACCTTGACCTTTCTTACACATAGATCTTCATGTATTCAGCTACTTTACCTTATCTACTAATTTTGGTGACACTGTCTTCAATGGTTTCCTAAAAATCCATTATTTTCACTTTTTCCCATGCAAAAGCTTAAGTCGGCAAATTTGACATTACTGTAAAATAGGTCAAGGTCAACTCGGGGTCACCATTTGTACAAACCATGATGGGCCTGAGTACCATATGCTACATGCCAAGTTTCAAGGCCATTGACCTTACGGATCCTGGAGAAGAAGAATTTTTAAGGCTTTTTACCATATATATAGGCGTAACGGCCATCTTGGTCATGTGATCTAGACCGTATTGGCATTTTTTCATTTGTTCAACTCACAAAGGCTCCATATTAAATTTCACTTAAATTGGCTCAGCAGTTTTGGAGAAAAAAATGTTTGAAATATGGATCCTGAATGACCTTGGTCTAAGGCCAATGAATGACCTTGACCTTTCTGACCCATAGATCTTCATGTATTCAGTTACTTTACCTGATCTACAAATTTTGGTGACACTGTCTTCAATGGTTTTCCTATAAATCCATTATTTTCACTTTGCCCCATGCAAAAGCCTACTTCGGCAAATTTGACATTGCTGTAAAATAGGTCAAGGTCAACCCGGGGTAACCATTTGTACAAACCATGATGGGCCCGAGTACCATATGCTACATGCCAAGTTTCAAGGCCACTGGCCTTATGGTTCTGGAGAAGAAGATTTTTTAAGGCTTTATACCATATATGGGCATGGCCGCCATCTTGGTCATGTGATCCAGACCCCGCGAACAAACTTTCGTTCCCCCATCCCACTGAGGCTCCATATGAAATTTAACTTTGATTGGCCCTGCAGTATAGGAGAAGAAGATCTTTGAAAATGGTGGACGGACGGACGACGGATGCACGGACGGACGACGGACCATGGCTATACTATAAGCTCACCTATGAGCCTAAAGGCTCAGGTGAGCTAAAAAGACAAATGTTTTTTTTTTTAAATTTCTAAGCAAATCTTTATAGTCTAATTGCTAGAATTTCCCCAGACAGATCTATTTGTTATTGCTATATGAATTTGCAAAGTCATATGTCCAAAAGTGGTAGTAACTTTGCAGTTTTCTAACCAATTGTATACTAGTGGACTCTTCCATTGCTATATGTTGGACATGTCCATTTGTCATATAAGGGGTGTCAGGCCTATTTTTTGTTCTAATTCTATTTTTGAAGGAAAATTCTGTTAGCAAATATGGCAGGCCCTGATCAGACCTCATGTTCTGCGGCATCTGATCTGGGCATGAACTGTTTGCCTGGTACCCCTTTAGGGGTTTCCCGCATGCAAAGGGCTAATTTGTTAACATGCTTTATATAGTTGCTGCATGTGTTTTGTGTTTTTGTGTAAGCTTTCCTTTCATTTAGTCTTTTCGTTCTTTGTTAATCCTTACCTTTCTCTAAGCTCATTCAGCAGATGACAAATTGTTGATATTTTTCGTATTTTTCCCAGAGAACAGAAATTAACATCTCATAAAAATTGGTTAAGAGATATCTGGAAAGTAATTTGTAATTTCTTTTTTGATATATAGACAACTACATTTAGCTGAACTTCATCCAACTGGTTAACCCATTTGGTACCGGAAACCCCAAAATGGGTACCCTGGCTAACAGTGCAGGCCCAGATCAGACGCCACGTTCTGCAGCGTCTGATCAGGGCCTACACTGTTTGCAAAAAGTTAAGCGATTTTCCGAATAAATTTTGAAGAAAACACAACTTGGCACCCCTAAATCTCGAAATGGACTCCTGCTATATATAAGGAGGAAGATTCCATTTGGTACTAAAAGGGTTAACAAGAAATTGAGTTGCTCCAAAAATCTATGAATCCAAAGTTTCCTACCTTATATCGCTCTGACTTGGCCAGAGGACTGAGAAGTATTTTCTGAAACACCCTGAAAAGTGATGCTTGGAATACCATTCCTGTACAGCCCCTGTCAAAGGCAATTCGATGGAGCATCTTAATGCAGCAGTGGTTTGTGTGGGATGAATTCTTCTGGAAGTCCGCCAATAATAAAACATAGGCTTTCAAAACATCAGGCTTAGCAAATCTGAAACAAGAACATGAAGGCCTTCAATGGTCACATGAACATTTGTTTGCAACCCTCAAAACTAAGCCTATACTCTAAATATTTTCAAAGGGTTTTTCACAATAACTTCTTCATCAAAACATCCAGTATGAAAATTATGTAGTAGAGCCTTAACCCTTGTCCTGCTGAGCCCAGATATGCCTTATCTTTCAAACAATGTAGATCCAGAAGCCATCTTCAGAAGCCATCTGATCTGGATCTACATTGTCATTCAATTTGTGAATTTGTGGCAATAATTTGCACCAAGTAATCTGATTAGTTGATATCGGTAGTGGGAGTGGCAGATTAAAATATTCAGCAGAACAAGGGTTAAAATGTTAATTTTATCAAATGTTAATTTAATCTTTCAGGAGAGGAACTATATAAGTACTTGCACTTTTGTTCTAATCCTATAATTGCTTGTGTCACAATTGATGCATATTGTTTACTAATTTATAGAATAAAATAACAAGAGGGCCCAGAGGGCCCTGGTTCGCTCACCTGATCCAATGTATAACAAGTGGGTCCCGGGCAGGGTCAATTTTGGCCCCAGGGCTATAATTTGAACAATCTTGGTAGAGGTCCACAAGATGAAGCTTCATATCGAATATGAAAGACCTGGGCTTTCTGGTTTCAGAGAAGAAGATTTTAAAGGTTTACCCTGCATATAGAAGTCTATATAAAACAAGATTTTCCCTATATAAGTCTATGTTAAACCAAAGGGCCCCGGAGCAGGGGCATTTTTGGCCCCAGGGCTATAATTTGGACAATCTTGGTAGAGGTCCACTAGCTGAAGCTTCATAACAAATATCAAAGACCTAAGCCTTGTGTTTCAGAGAAGATGATTTTTAAAGATTTTCCCTGTATAAGTCTATGTAAAACCAAAGGGCCACATGGCGGAGGCATTTTTGGTCTCAGGGCTATAATTTGAACAATCTTTATAGAGGTCCACTAGCTGAAGCTTCATAACAAATATCGAAGACCTAAGCCTTGTGGTTTCAAAGAAGAAGATTTTTCAAGATTTTCCCTATATACGTCTATGTAAAACCAAAGGGCCCCCGTGTGGGGGCATTTTTGGCCCCAGGGCTATAATTTGAACAATCTTGGTAGAGGTCCACAAGATGAAGCTTCATACCAAATATCTAAGACCTGGGCCTTGCAGTTTCAGAGAAGAAGATTTTTCAAGATTTTCCCTATATAAGCCTATGTAAAACAAAGGGCCCTGGTGCAGGGGCATTTTTGGCCCCAGCACTACAATTTGAATAATCTTGGTAGGGGTCCACTAGATGAAGCTTCATACCAAATATCAAAGACCTGGGCCTTGCGGTTTCAGAGAAGAAGATTTTTCAAGATTTTCCCTATATAAGCCCATGTAAAACCAAAGGGCCCCCGTGTGGGGGGCATTTTTAGCTCCAGCACTATAATTTGAACAATCTTGGTAGGGGTCCACTAGATGAAGCTTCATACCAAATATCAAAGACCTGGGCCTTGCAGTTTCAGAGAAGAAGATTTTTAAAGATTGTCCCTATATAAGCCTATGTAAAACAAAAGGGCCCTGGTGCGGTGGCATTTTTGGCCCCAGCACTATAATTTGAACAATCTTGGTAGGGGTCCACTAGATGAAGCTTCATACCAAATATCAAAGACCTGGGCCTTGCGGTTTCAGAGAAGAAGATTTTTCAAGATTTTCCCTATATAAGCCCATGTAAAACCAAAGTGCCCCCGTGTGGGGGCATTTTTAGATCCAGCACTATAATTTGAACAATCTTGGTAGGGGTCCACCAGATAAAGCTTCGTACCAAATATCAAAGACCTGGACCTTGTGGTTTCAGAGAAGAAGATTTTTCAAGATTTTCCCTATATAAGCCTATGTAAAACAAAAGGGCCCCCGTGTGGGGGCATTTTTAGATCCAGCACTATAATTTGAACAATCTTGGTAGGGGTCCACCAGATAAAGCTTCATACCAAATATCAAAGACCTGGGCCTTGGGGTTTCAGAGAAGACGATTTTTAAAGATTTTCCCTATATAAGCCCATGTAAAACCAAAGGGCCCCCGTGCAGGGGCATTTTTGGCCCCAGCACTATAATTTGAACAATCTTGGTAGGGGTCCACTAGATGAAGCTTCATACCAAATATCAAAGACCTGGGTCTTGTGGTTTCAGAGAAGAAGATTTTTCAAGATTTTCCCTATATAAGCCCATGTAAAACAAAAGGGCACCCGTGTGGGGGGCATTTTTAGCTCCAGCGCTATAATTTGAACAATCTTGGTAGGGGTCCACTAGATGAAGCTTCATACCAAATATCAAAGACCTGGGCCTTGCGGTTTCAGAGAAGAAGATTTTTAAAGATTGTCCCTATATAAGCCTATGTAAAACAAAAGGGCCCTGGTGCGGTGGCATTTTTGGCCCCAGCACTATAATTTGAACAATCTTGGTAGGGGTCCACTAGATGAAGCTTCATACCAAATATCAAAGACCTGGGCCTTGCGGTTTCAGAGAAGAATATTTTTCAAGATTTTTCCTATATAAGCCCATGTAAAACCAAAGTGCCCCCGTGTGGGGCCATTTTTAGATCCAGCACTATAATTTGAACAATCTTGGTTGGGGTTCACTAGATGAAGCTTCATACCAAATATCAAAGACCTGGGCCTTGCGGTATCAGAGAAGAAGATTTTTTAAGTTTGCGGTGAAAAAAATCTATTTTTGGCTACTGTGACCTATATGTGCAACGGACCAGAACCATTTGAACAACTTTGAAAGGGGACTACCTAAGGATCATTCCTGTGAAGTTTGGTCAAAATACGATCAGTGGTTTAGGAGGAGATGTCGTTTGAAGAAAAGTTTACGTACGCACGCACGCACGCACGGACGCACGACGGATAAAAAAGTGATCCCAAAAGCTCACCTTGTCACTACGTGACAGGTGAGCTAAAAATATGTTTAAATTAAAATGTTAATGATAACTGAGTATCAATGCTGAGCCCTTCTTAATGTCAATTCTTTCTATGATATCAGCGACAGTAAGTGAATAATCAATGAACCATTGCTATTCTATGTGTATGCAGCATACAACTATCTACCATCATGCCAAATATGAACTAAATTTACCTTCGAGTTAGCCGTGGTAGCCTGGGTAGCTCAGTGGGATGCACATCTTACTGGTGATCAGGAGATCATGGACTGGAGATTGATCATGAAATCTTTTCAACAATCAATCTCTCCCTTCCCCTGATTCAAGAAGGGCAGCTGTCAGTTAACTGACAAAAGAATATATATTGTACAGTTAACATCCTATGTATTAGCTGCCAAGGAAAATTTTGGTTAGGTGAACTGACAGCCTCAATTTGACCTAAATAATGTTGACTTGGCTGTTGAACTTACAACAAAGCAAACTTAGGGCTTGAAAAATGAGTCTTATTATATAGTCTTAGTCATCATACTGTAGTTTATATTTTCTTGTTCTTTGGGATAATTGATTCCATTGTGAAGTTTTGAAAATATGTAAGGATCACTGATGAGGCCTGGTTGGCAGAAAATAGCTAGTTGGCCAAGAAAAACTTGTACACTCCATACTTTTCAATTCTATGATCTATTCTTTATTTCCAAAGAAGAACCCTTTTATAGAACATATTTAACAAAATTGTAAGAAAAATATTAGAAGCATTTTTAGATCACAGCTACCCGGCCCCCGCCAATAGGGGCATGAAGAAATATATGGGCTGCATGATGCTTCCACGCAGAGCTGAATCCGGCCCGCACTCTAGTACTGGTAAACCGCTTAGAGGATCTAAGCCTGTCCAGGAACCGCGGTGCGAGGCGGACCGTCCATGCTAATAAACCCTATTGGTTTCATTGGGTGACAGGGCTTGAGATGTCATTTCATCTCAATGTCGGGTAAAAGTCCCACAAAATTGGAAGCAACATCTCCAAAATGACCTTTACAGTGTTGACGGGGACGTTAAACCTCCAATCAAATAAACAAAAGATCACAGCTAAGACTGATACCAATACTAGTGCCAACAATGCTATGACTAGAATTTGTTTTTCTACAAAAACACAGATGTCTCCCCCGTTTTTGACCTCTAAGTATAACCTTGACATTGGAGGTATTGAGCCGGGTCTTGTGTGCAACACATCATCTAATGAAGATAAACATTTCTGCAAAGTAACTTTAAAAATGTTCATAGAAAAATAAAAAGTTATTGGCCATACACAAAAAAGCCCTTTTTTACCTTTGACCTCTAAGTATGGCCTTGACCTTTGAGGTACAACACATCGTCTCATGATGGTTAACATTTCTGTCAAGTAATTTCAAAACCCATCAAAGAATAAAGAAGTTATTGACTGTCCCTTTTTTACCTTTGACCTCTAGGCATGACCTTGACATTGGAGGTATATGGACCTTGGTCTTGTACATGACTCATGGTCTAATGACGGTGAACATTTCTTCATGGTTACTTTATAAAGTCCATCCAGAAATAAAAAAGTTATTGACTGGACACAAAAAAAAAACAAAACTTTTTTTACCTCTGACCTCTTAGTATGACCTTGATCTTGGAGATACAGACCTAGGTCTAGCTTGCACCACATCGTCTCATGATGGTTAACATTTCTGCCAAGTAATTTCACAATCTATCCAGGAAAAAGAAAGTTCTTGACTGAACACTAAACTAGAAATGGTGTTTATAAAACACAATGCCCCCAACCTTTGCTTGTCCCTAGATGGCAAAATATTCAACAAATATTGTTAAAGACTCAAAAACATACAACAAGAATTCCGCCGAAGGCTATGTTGCGCCTGTGGGGCCCATCCACCCGCCCAACCACCCACCCGGACATCGCTATTTTAAAGGACGGGATTTTTTAAAAACCCGTCCAATAAAACCGAAAATTACAATGATTACAATAATAATTCAAAGTGTGTGGCCTTGGCCCCAAGGTTATGCTAACAAATAAATCAAAGGACAATAACTTTTGAAAGGAGCATAATGCGGATGAGAACAAATATGTGTCAGCTAATTTTCCATAGCAAACCATATATAAAATTTCAAAACCCTAGCTTACACGGTTCTTAAGTTAATCTGGATGAAAAAAAATACTCTTCAGCTTATTTTCCATCAGGAACGCATATATGAAATTTCAAAACCATAGCATACAGGGTTCTTAAGTTATGGAATGCATCACTTTTAGCAAACATTACAATAGACACAAATTACCAAAATGACAAAGGGCCATAACTCAAATTTTGTCGAAAGTTAATCAGGTCATCTACTCATCACCAACAATCTTTTCATCAACTTTCAAGACTCTAGCTATAATAGTTTTTGAGATATCTTGCTGACAAGATTTTATTAAAAAAACTTCAAAGGGCAATAACTCTTGAAGGGGGCATAATCCGGATGAGAAAAAAAATTACACGTCAGCTTATTTTCCATCAGGAATGCATATATGAAATTTCAAAACAATAGCATATACAGTTCTAAAGTTATGCTATGCATCACTTTTAGCATACATTATAATGGGCACAAATTACCAAAATGACAAAGGGCCATAACTCACAAAGTATTTTTCGGAATTTTGTCAAAAGTTAAGCAGGTCATCTACTCATCAACACCAATCTACGTGTATTTGCCAACTTTCAAGGCTCTAGCTATAATAGTTTTTGAGATATTTGCTGACAAGATTTTATTCAAAAAAAATTCAAAGGGCAATAACTCTTGAAAGGGGCATAATCCGGATGAGAAAAAAAATGCTGTCAGCTAATTTTCCATTAGGAATGCATATATGAAATTTCAAATCCATAGTATACACGGTTCTAAAGTTATGCTATGCATCACTTTTAGCTTATATTACAATGGGCACAAATTACCAAAATGACAAAGGGCCATAACTCACAAAGTGTTTTTCGGAATTTTGTCAAAAAGTTAATCAGTCCATCAACTCATCACCACCAATATGTTCACCAACTTTCAAGGCTCTAGCTCCAATAGTTTTTGAGATATCTTGCTGACAAGATTTTAATAAAAAAAATTCAAAGGGCAATAACTCTTGAAAGGGGCATAATCCGGATGAGAAAAAAAATACGCGTCAGCTTATTTTCCATTAGGAATGCATATAGGAAATTTCAAAACCATAGCATACACAGTTCCAAAGTTATGCTATGCATCACTTTTAGCATTCATTACAATGGGCACAAATTACCAAAATGACAAAGGGCCATAACTCACAAAGTATTTTTCGGAATTTTGTCAAAAGTTAATCAGTTTATATACTCATCACCACCAATATACTCAACAACTTTCAAGGCTCTAGCTCCAATAGTTTTTGAGAAATTTTGCTGACAAGATTTTATTAAAAAAATTTCAAAGGCCAATAACTCTTGAAAGGGGCATAATCCGAAGTAGAAAAAAAATACGTGTCAGCTAATTTTCCATGAGGAATCCATATATGAAATTTCAAAACCCTAGCATACACGGTTCTAAAGTTATGCTATGCATCACTTTTAGCATACATTACAATGGGCACAAATTACCAAAATGACGAAGGGCCATAACTCACAAAGTATTTTTCGGAATTTTGTCATAAGTTAATCAGTTTATCTACTAATCACCTTCAATCTATTCACCAACTTTCAAGGCTCTAGCTCCAATAGTTTTTGAGATATCTTGCTGACAAGATTTTATTAAAAAAATTTCAAAGGGCAATAACTCTTGAAGGGGGCATAATCCGGAAGAGAAAAAAAATACATGTCAGCTAATTTTCTATGAGAAATCAATATATGAAATTTCAAAACCCTAGCATACGCGGTTCTAAAGTTATGCTATGCATCACTTTTTGCATACATTACAATGGGCACAAATTACCAAAATGACAAAGGGCTATAACTCACAAAGTATTTTTCGGAATTTTGTCAAAAGTTATTCAGTTCATCTACTCATCACCACCAATATATTCACCAACTTTCAAGGCTCTAGCTCCAATAGTTTTTGAGATATCTTGCTGACAAGATTTTATTAAAAAAATTCAAAGGGCAATAACTCTTGAAGGGGGCATAATCCAGACGAGAAAAAAAATACGCGTCAGCTAATTTTCCATGAGGAATCCATACATGAAATTTCAAAACCCTAGTATACACAGTTCTTTAGTTATGCTATGCATCAAAAGCGTAACAGCCTGACGAACGGACGAACGAACCAGAACCAATATGCCCCTCCAACTTTTTCAAAGTTGGAGGCATAAAAAGGCCCCTTTTTGTCCTTTGACCTCTTAGTATGACCTAGACATTTGAGGGACCTACTTGGGTAATGCACACAACACATCGTCTAATGGTGGTTAACATTTCTGCCAAGTAATTTAAAAATCCACCTTATAATAAGAAAGTTATTGACAGAACACAAAAAAAGGCCCCTTTTTGACCTTTAACCTCTATGTATGACCTTGACCTTTCAGGTACCAAACTGGGTCATGCGTGCAACACATCATCTCATGGTGGTTAACATTTCTGCCAAGCAATTTCAAAATCCATCTAAAAATAAGAAAGTTATTGACCAAACACGAAAAAAGGCGCCTTTTTTGACCTTTGACCTCTATGTATGACCTTGACACTTGAGGTATCAAACTGAATCATGCATGCAACACATCGTCTCATGATAGTTAACATTTCTGCCAAGTGATTTCAAAATCCATCTCAAAATAAGTAAGTTATTGACAAAACACCAAAAAAAGGCCCCTTTTTTGACCTTTGACCTCTAAGTATGACCATGACCTTCGAGGTACTGACCTGCCTGATGCACACCACACATCGTCTCATGGTTGTTAATATTTCTGCCAAGTAATTTTAAAATCTATCTGAAAATAAGAAAGTTATTGACCAAATACGAAAAAAAGGCCCCTTTTTTGACCTTTGACCTCTAAGTATGACCTTGACCTTTGAGGTACCGACCTGATTTATGCGCACCACACATCCTCTTATAGTTGTTAATATTTCTGCCAAGTAATTTTAAAATCCATCTGAAAATAAGAAAGTTATTGACCGGACACGATTTTCCCATACATATATACATACCAACAAACTTCCAAGGGAGATAATTCAAAAAGTATAAATGCGAGAGTTATAGTTCTTGCATACTGCACGTCGTCTAATGCTGATTTATATTTATACTAAGTTTCGTGATGATAGCTCGAACGGTTTTCAAGTTATAGAGCGGACACGAAAGTGTGACAGACGGACAGACAGACGCCCGGGGGAAAAACAATATGTCTCTCCGAAAAAAAATTTTTCGGGGGAGACATAATGGAAAATTCCCTTCTTTACTATCCTACAGGTGAGCTGAATGTTAGATAACAAGACAGATCCTGCCAATATTGTAAGATAAAAGGCTTACTTGACAACATATTCTTGGAAGACAAACTCCTGCTCTGATGTAACCACAGTTGACAGCTCTTCTTCTTCCACTGTAGGAGAGAAAGACAGTTAAAGACACTACAATATTACTCTTTATTATATTTAGAAATGGCTATGTTCAATGTTCAAGGGGTGATAACTCCAAAAGTAGGTAAATCAGAGTTATGGTTCATATGTTCTGCATGTCGTCTCAGGCTGCTCAACATATCTGTGAAGTTTTGTGAAAATATCTCAAATGGTATCAGAGTTATGGAGCGGACTCGAACTATGATAGAAATGCCTATGTTCATTGTTCAAAGGGCAACAACTCCGAAAGTAGGAAAATCAGAGATACGGTTAATATGTTCTGCACGTCTTCTCATGGTGCTCTACATATCTGTGAAGTTTCATGGAAATATCTCAAATGGTATCGAAGTTATGTAGCGGACAAGAAACTATGATAGAAATGCCTATGTTCAATGTTCAAAGGGCAACAACTCCAAAAGTAGGAAAATCAGAGTTACGGTTTATATGTTCTGCACGTCGTCTGATACTGCTTTATATATCTGTGAAGTTTCGTGAAAATATCGCAAACGGTATCAGAGTTATGGAGCGAACACGGAACTATGGGGCGCTGATGGACTGACGTACGGACGCTCAAAACTTCTGAGGTTATAACATAATAAACCCGCCATTTTTTGAATGGTGGAGCATAAAAATGTGTCCGATAGTAACAGAGGAAAAATTATCAACTATGGTGCATAAAATGCGGTGGACATTGAACAATCAGAATAGCTTGCATTTCTAATATTGAATGGAATTTTAGGAAATTTTATATGAACTTAACAGTGGAAACACATTGGGTTCTTTGGAATTTTTCTGGTACTTTCTAACCCTTAAGACACCGAGAAAAACTACATCTGAAAATGTTGCCTGCTGAATTCTTTTGCAAACTTTTTGAAAATATTTTTACATACAGGCAAACAGTGTGGGCCCAGATAAGACTGCTCCTACAGGAGCAGTCTGATCTGGGTCCACACTGTTTGCAAAAAAAAATTCTTTTAAGGCAACTGGCAGACGGCAAAGCAGGCGACAACCTTCATGATTGCCATTTTATGGGTTAACTATAAACCAAACAAAGATACCTTCATCCTGTTCTTCTGCTGGTTCTTCCAGTGTTGTCTCAATCTGTGGTCCTGAAATATAATAATCACTAGATACACACTTGGAGAAATAGGTTGAGCTGCATAATGTTTCTATACAGGGCTGAAACTGACCGGACATGAATGCTTGGAAACTGCTTTGAAGGTCTAAGCCTGCCCAGGCAAAGTGGTGCGAGTTGGACTGTCCCTGCATATAAATCCTATTGGTCTGTTTGAAGGGTGTGTGTGTTTAGAGTTTCACATCCCTCCAACAGCAAAGGTCATATGGAGAAGGACCTTGATTTAAAGATTTGTCCGAAAGTCTGAAGAAGCCAAGAATTGAACCCAGGACCCTTGGTTTCTAAGGCAAGTAGCTTAACCACAACACCATGGAGACTTCTTTGTTTGGCCGGTAAGGCTTGAGATGACATTTCATCCCAATGTTTCATCCCAATGTTGGGTAAAAGTCAAACAAAATTGGAAGCAACGCCTCCAAAATGACCTAAATTATGTTTACAGGGAAGTAAAACCTCAATTCAGATAGCACAAGGTTCAGACAACAATCTCATGATGTTTACCTAGCATAGACTGAAGGGTAATGAATACAATCTCCTGAGAAATTAACTTTTTCAAAAATATTCACCTTATTAACCCTTGTCCTGCTGAGCCCGAATATGCCTTATCTTTGAAACAATGTAGATCCAGATCAGATGGCTTCTGAAGAAGCCATCTGGCTTCTGAAGAAGCCATCTGATCAGGATCTTCATTGTTTGCCATCCAGTTTATGAATTTGTTGTAATAATTTGCATCAAGTAATCTGATTGGCTGAAAATCAGTAGTGGGTGTGACATATTTAAATATTCAGCAGGACAAGGGTTACCAGGGATTTGCTCTTTGAAGAAAGAATTTGCTCTTAATCCTTTTTGTACCAAATGGAACCTTCCTCCTTATATATAGCAGGAGTTCATTTTAAAATTTAGGGGTGTCAGGTTGTGTTTTTATCAAAATTTATTTGGAAAATAATTGAACTTTTAGCAAACAATGGAGGCCCTGATCAGGTGGCACGTTCTGTGGCGTCTGATCTGGGACTGCACTGTTTGCCAGGGTACCCTTTTTGGGGTTTCTGGTACTGAATGGGTTAAAGAGCAAACATTTTTCAGAGGGTTCAGTTTTTAAACACTCTCATGGGGAAACAAACGTTTTAAAAAAAATATTTCTCCCTTACTTACGGAGATTTGCTCTTTAAAGAAAGAGTATGCTACTAAATAAAATTAAAACCCTTTAAGAGCATACCTGTTTTCAGACGGTTTTGTTTATAGAGAAGTGTCATTCCTTTAAGAGCAGACCCCTTTTTCAGAGGGTTCATTTTATAGAATAGTGTCCAATTTGAAACATAAACTGTTTTTGGTCAGATGAACTTAAATTTTTTTAAGTTTTTATAGTCCTTTCAAGAATAATCTAACCATCTGTCAGAAGTATGAAAAACTAGAGAAAGCGACCAGTGGGTCACGTATACCCCCTGCCAGTGCCACCCTCTGATATATCTTTCGAGCTTGTATATAACATGAATGAAGAAGTCAAGAAGCTATAAGAATCTATAATGTGCTCATAAAATCTAAACCAAACATTATCTTTCTAAATGGACCAATGGAGTGAGAGCATCAAAGCTACTGAAGGGGTGGGGCCATCAATGTTACTGAAGCAGCAGGGTGGGGTATGCATCAATGAAATCTTTGAACTGGTATGCAACATTGATGCAAGTATCAATTGAATTTGTCTTAGAATTTAGAACATTATGTAACAGGCATCTTTAAACTTTGTCATAAAACTTTAACCAAATGTAAACATTCTAAGTCCATGACCTTGAGGTCTAGGTCACTGTGGGTGGGGAAGCGACATGCATCTCGAAATCTTTGGACTGGTATGCAACATTGATGCAAGTATCAACTGAATTTGTCTTAGAGTTTAGAACATACAGGCTTAGGTCTCTCACCGCTGTGGTTCGAGCCTCGCTCGGGTCACATGTGAGACGCCAAGTTCTGCAACGGAAGGTCAGGTGGTTTTTCTCCGGGTACTCCGGTTTTTCGCCCACCTCTGATTAACGATCGGCTTGATATGAGTGAAATAATCTTGAAAGGGCCGTAAAACCAAAACCAAAAAAACAAAAAAAACAAGAGGGCCATGATGGCCCTGGATTGCTCACCTGATCCATAGAGTAGCAACATTATTGACCCCAGGGCAATAATGTGCATAAAGTGGAGAGAGGTCTAAATAGGTGAAGCTTCATACCAAATATCAACAAAGGCTATAATTTAAACAATCTTGGAGAAGGTCCACTAGATGAAGCTACAAACCAAATATCAAAGACCTGGGCCTTGCGGTTTCAGAGAAGAAGACTTTTTTAAAGATATTCCCTACATAAGCCTATGTAAAACCAAATGGCCCCATGGTGGGGGCATTTTTGGCCTCAGGGCTATAATTTAAACAATCTTGATAGAGGTCCACTATTTGAAGCTTCACACCAAATATCAAAGACGTGGGCCTTGCAGTTTCAGAGAAGATTTTTAAAGATTTCCCTATATAAGTCCATGCAAAACCAAAGGGCCCCGTAGCGGGGGCATTTTTGGCCCGAGAGCTTTAATTTGAACAATCTTGGTAGAGGTCCACAAGATGAAGCTTCATACCAAATATCAAAGACCTTGGCCTTGCAGTTTCAGAGAAGAAGTTTTTTTTAAAGATTTTTCCTACATAAGCCTATGTAAAACCAAAGGGCCCCGGGGACGGGGGCATTATTAGCCCCAGCACTATAATTTGAACAATCTTGGTAGGCGTCCACTAGATGAAGCTTCATACCAAATAGCAGAGACCTTGGCCTTGCAGTTTCAGAGAAGAAGATTTTTAAAGATTTTCCCTATATAAGCCCATGTAAAAATGAAAGGGCCCCAGGGCGGGGGCATTTTTGGCCCAAGCACTATAATTTGAACAATCTTGGTAGGGTCCACTAGATGAAGCTTCATACCAAATATCAGAGACCTGGGCCATACGGTTTCAGAGAAGAAGATTTTTTAAGTTTTCCCTATATACCGTATTCGCCCTAATTACCGCACCGTGCGCTTAGTTTTTTCAAGATCGTGTAATAAAATCATGGTGAAAAATCTACCTAATTAGCGCACACTTGATATGAAAACAACAGCTTCCAAGATGATGCATACCGATATTTAATGGGACGGAAAAAGATACTTAAGCATTGCCTTCACTGTTGGAAAAAAATAATGGTAAGTTTTTATAGATTTACTATGAGACCTTCAAGGGGAGATTACTGTAAAGTGTGCGCTTATGCATTTCCTTTTCAAAACTAGCTTTGGTGTGCGCTTATAGGAGCATGTGCGGTAATTAGGGCGAATACGGTAAGTCTATGTAAAACCAAAGGGCCCCGGAGCGGGGGCATTTTTGGCCCAAGGGCTTTAATTTGAACAATCTTGGTAGAGGTCCATTAGATGAAGCTTCATACCAAATATCAGAGACCTGGGCCTTGCAGTTTCAGAGAAGAAGATTTTTAAAGATTTTCCCTACATAAGCCCATGTAAAAACAAAGGGTTCTGGGGCGGGGGCATTTTTGGCCCCAGGGCTTTAATTTGAACAATCTTGGTAGAGGTCCACAAGATGAAGCTTCAAACCAAATATCAGAGACCTGGGCCTTGCAGTTTCAGAGAAGAAGATTTTTAAAGATTTTCCCTACATAAGCCTATGTAAAAACAAAGGGTTCTGGGGCGGGGGCATTTTGGCCCCAGCACTATAATTTGAACAATCTTGATAGGGGTCCACTAGATGAAGCTTCATACCAAATATCAAAGACCTGGGCATTGCGGTTTCAGAGATGACGATTTTTTAAGTTTTCATTGAAAAAATCTGTTTTTGGCTCCTGTTACCTATATGTGCAACGGACCGGAACCATTTGAACAACTTTGAAAGGGGACCACCTAAGGATCATTCCTGTGAAGTTTGGTCAAAATCCTATCAGTGGTTTAGGAGGAGATGTCGTTTGAAGAAATTGTTTACGCACGGATGACAGACAAAAAGTGATCCTAATATAAAACACAAGAGGGCCATGATGGCCCTGGATTGCTCACCTGATCGATAGTGTAACAAGTGGGCCCCAGAGAGGGCCATTATTGGCCCCAGGGCTTTAATTTGCATAATGTTGAGGGAGGTCTTAAAGGTGAAGCTTCATACCAAATATCAACAAAGGCTATAATTAGAACAATCTTGGCAAAGGTCCACTAGATGAAGCTACACATCAAATATCAAAGACCTTGGCCTTGCAGTTTCAGAGAAGAATATTTTTTTAAAGATATTCCCTACATAAGCCTATGCAAAACCAAATGGCCCCGTGGCAGGCTGTCAAGTGTATTTTGGTGCAAAATATATATTCTGGGCTTAAAAAAATAGGAAATTTATGGGAAAAATATAGGAAAAATGTTGGAAATTAATATAGTTTTGATATGGCCCTGACCTCCACCTCCCCTTTCAGCCAGCTCTCAATCACCATCTTAAATGTCATCAAAGGTTTTATATTAGTGGCAATAAAAATTAATTCATAATCATCTTTATTGCTTTCAGTCAACATGAAATCATATGTGTTAGACCAATTCAAGACAGGTTGTGTTGCAATAAATACAAGATACATGAGTTACAGACTAAGTTACTCTGTTTAATGAGTAGCTCATGTAACATCCTGAAAAAAATGAAGTTTTAAAGAAACCATCAAGTTATACATAACTGTCTTTGTGCATTTACCATGGGTATCTTGGGATGGTCATAGCAAAGTATCAACATGAAAAATAATGGAACTTTAAGAAACTGGCAAATAATTTTGCCTAGTTTAGCCATTGTTCTACTTGTACTATGAATTCTCTTAATCATATTCTGAAGTTGAAAGTATGACTTATCAAGCTTAGACATTGTACTTCTTGTACTATGAATTCTCTTAAGCATTTGCTTTAAAAATGATATGTGACCATATTATTACACTATCAAAACTGAGAAAAAAAAATAATCTGGCAATCAAGTCACTATCTCCAGAATTTTTGTGTTTTTTTTTTTTTTTTTTGGCTAAGTTCATCTCATTTCTTAGCTTTATTTGGTGTATTCCTTGCTTCCAAAGGAACTTATTTATTTGATTCCCCATGAGTAATTTTCTCCAGGTTCTTCCTTTTCCTACTTTCCACTGATTTCTGTTCTTCTCTTACTCTGTCTAGACGCTCTGTTGATTCTTTAATCTTTTTTCTTAGCAGTGTCAATCAATGACTGACTCACTGATGCACTAGAAACAAATCTCTTTTTTATCATGTTAATGCTCCATCCAGTTTTTCATTTCCTTCTTCAAGCAGTTTTTCAGAGCATTAAGTTCTTCTTTAGAGTTCTTTTCTTCAACATTCAACTTTTTCATTGTTTCATTCAAAGACATTTTTGTTGGTTCTTGTTTTTGTTTTTCAACCTGTGCACGCTCTTCTTTCTTTTGCTCTCTATTCTTCTCCTTTTCTCTATTTTGCTTTTCCTTGTCTATCCTCTCATTGAAAACTCTATGGTTACCTTTGACATAACTTATTAGGTCCTTGGTAAGAGGTACACATTCCGGATGAATATATTTAGGATCATGGATTTTCACAGTCTGTTTGGAAAGTCTGTTCCCTATAGCTGATTCTGATGAAAGCTTGACCCTATCTTTTACCAACATTTTCTTATTATCTAATAGCAGCATTACTATGTGGCAATACCAGCACACCTCATACTACTTTTCCAAGCCTATGTTACTTATCTTTGCCACAACCACTTTTCAATTTCAGAATGTCTCTCTAGTAATGATCAATCATTCTCAACTCAACTTCATCATCTTTCTCTATTTTCCAAAGTTTCTCATCAGTTTCCTCCCCTTGGTATACCTTCCACTCATCAGTAAGCAATGCCACATTTTCTGCAAAAGGTAACCTTCTTCCTACCTTTTCTATTGCTGAACTGCTACTGGGCTTATGTCTATGTTCAGGATGTAAACAGCCCAAATCTTTCAGATGTTCATTATCAAATGGAAAATAAGAAAACAGGTTCCAGTATTGAAGAACTTTCTTACATCTAAAAGTGCTCTTTTCTATTTCCAAGAAAAACTTAATCATACAGCATTTTAAAAAATATAGGAATTTGGTAAAAAATATAGGAAATGGGGTTATAGGAAAAAACTAGGAAACCTGAAAATATAGGAAAAAATAGGAAAAATAGGAACACTTGACAGCCTGCCGTGGCTATATAAATCTATGTAAAACCAAAGGGCCCCGGGGTGTGGGCATTTGTGGCCACAGGGCTATAATTTGAACAATCTTGGTAGAGGTCCACTAGATAAAGCTCCATACTAAATATCAAAGGCCTTGGCCTTGCAGTTTCAGAGAAGATTTTTAAAGATTTCCCTATATAAGTCTTTGTAAAACCAAAGGGCCCTGGAGCGGGGACATTTTTGGTATCAGGGCTTTAATTTGAATAATCTTGATAGAGGTCCACTAGATGCAGCTTCATACCAAATATCAAAGACCTGGGCCTTGTGGTTTCAGAGAAGAAGATTTTTAAAGATTTTCCCTATATTAGTCTATGTAAAACCATAGGGCCCCAGAGCGGGGGCATTTTTGGCCCGTGGGCTATAATTTGAACACGTTTTGTGGAGGTCCATTAGATGCAGCTTCATACCAAATTTCAAAGTCCTGTGCCTTGTGGTTTCAGAGAAGAAGATTTTTAAAGATTATCCCTATATGAACCTATATAAAACCAAAGGGCCCCGGGGTGGGGCCACTTTTGGCCCCAGCACTATAATTTGAATCATCTTGGTAGGGGTCCTTTAGAAGAAGCTTCATACCAAATATAAAAGACCTAGGCCTTGTGGTTTCAGAGAAGGAGATTTTTTAAGATTTTCCCTATATAAGTATGTAAAACCAAAGGGCCCCGGAGCGGGGGCATTTTTGGCCCCAGGGCTATAATTTGAACACTCTTGGTAGAGGTCCATTAGATGCAGCTTCATACCAAATTTCAAAGTCCTGGGCCTTGTGGTTTCAGAGAAGAAGATTTTTAAAGATTATCCCTATATGAACCTATGTAAAACCAAAGGGCCCCGGGGCGGGGCCACTTTTGGCCCCAGCACTATAATTTGAATCATCTTGGTAGGGGTCCTTTAGAAGAAGCTTCATACCAAATATAAAAGACCTAGGCCTTGTGGTTTCAGAGAAGAAGATTTTTAAAGATTTTCCCTATATAAGTCTATGTAAAACCAAAGGGCCCCGGAGCGGAGGCATTTTTGGCCCAAGGGCTATAATTTGAGCAATCTTGGTAGGGGTCCACTAGATGAAGCTTCATACCAAATATAGAAGTCCTGGGCCTTGCAGTTTCAGAGAAGAAGACTTTTAAAGATTTTCCCAATATTAGCCTATGTAAAACCAAAGGGCCCCGGGGAGGGGACATTTTTGGCCTCAGCACTATAATTTGAATAATCATGTTAGGGGTCCTTTAGATGAAGCTTCATACCAAATATAAAAGACCTAGGCCTTGTGGTTTCAGAGAAGAAGATTTTTAAAAATTTTCCCTACATAAGTCTATGTAAAATCAAAGGGCCCCGGGTCGGGGCATTTTTGGCCCAAGGGCGATAATTTGAACAATCTTGGTAGAGGTCCATTAGATGAAGCTTCATTCTAAATATCAAAGTCCTGGGCCTTGCGGTTTCAGAGAAGAAGATTTTTAAAGATTTTCCCTATATAAGGCCATGTAAAACCAAAGGGCCCCGGGACGGGGGCATTTTTTGCCCCAGCACTATAAATTGAAAATCTTGGTAGAGGTCCACTAGATGAAGCTTCATACCAAATATCAAATTCCTGGGCTTTGTGGTTTCAGAGAAGAAGATTTTTAAAGATTTTCCCTATATAAGCCTATGTAAAACCAAAGGGCCACGGGGGGCATTTTTGGCCCCAGCACAATAATTTGAACAATCTTGGTAGGGGTCCACTAGATGAAGCTTCATACCAACCAAATATCAAAGACCTGGGCCTTGTGGTTTCAGAGAAGAAGATCTTTAAAGATTTTCCCCATAAAAGCCAATGTAAAACCAAAGGGCCCCGTGGCGGCGGCATTTTTTGTCCCAGCACTATAATTTGAACAATCTTGGTAGGGGTCCACTAGATGAAGCTTCATACCAAATATCAAAGACCTGTGCCTTGTGGTTTCAGAGAAGAAGATCTTTAAAGATTTTCCCCCATAAAAGCCAATGTAAAACCAAAGGGCCACGGGGTGGGGGGCATTTTTGGCCCCAGCACTATAATTTGAACAATCTTGGTAGGGGTCCACTAGATGAAGCTTCATACCAAAAATCAAAGACCTGGGCCTTGTGGTTTCAGAGAAGAAGATCTTTAAAGATTTTCTCCATAAAAGCCAATGTAAAACCAAAGGGCCCTGTGGCCAGGGGCATTTTTTGTCCCAGCACTATAATTTGAACAATCTTGGTAGGGGTCCACTAGATGAAGCTTCATACCAAATATCAAAGTTCTGGGCCTTGTGGTGTCAGAGAAGAAGATTTTTAAAGATTTTCCCTATATAAGCCTATGTAAAACCAAAGGGCCCGGGATGGGGGCTTTTTTGGCCCCAGCACTATAATTTGAACAATCTTGGTAGGGGTCCACTAGATGAAGCTTCATACCAAATATCAAAGACCTGGGCCTTGTGGTCATAGAAGAAGATTTTTAAAGATTTTCCCTATATAAGTCTATGTAAAACCAAAGGGCCCCACGGCAGGGGCATTTTTGGCCCAAGGGCTATAATTTGAACAATTGCAAGTAGAGGTTCATTAGATGAAGCTTCATTCTAAATATCAAAGACCTGGGCCTTGTGGTTTCCGAGAAGAAGATTTTTAAAGATTTTCCCTATATAAGCCCATGTAAAACC
The DNA here is from genome assembly GCA_963580285.1 of Lucinisca nassula. Lineage (NCBI taxonomy): Eukaryota > Metazoa > Mollusca > Bivalvia > Lucinida > Lucinidae > Lucinisca > Lucinisca nassula. The sequence goes on along the minus strand of OY757019.1, from coordinate 78,132,099 downwards.
AAAGGGCCCCGGTACGGGGGCATTTTTGGCCCCAGCACTATAATTTGAACAATCTTGGTAGGGGTCCACTAGATGAAGCTTCATACCAAATATCAAAGACCTGGGCCTTGTGGTTTCAGAGAAGAAGATTTTTAAAGATTTTCCCCATAAAAGCCAATGTAAAACCAAAGGGCCCCTTGGCGGGGCATTTTTTATCCCAGCACTATAATTTGAACAATCTTGGTAGGGGTCCACTAGATAAAGCTTCATACCAAATATCAAAGTCCTGGGCCTTGTGGTTTCAGAGAAGAAGATTTTTAAAGATTTTCCCTGTATAAGCCTATGTAAAACCAAAGGGCCCCGGGGCGGGGGCATTTTTGGCCCCAGTACTATAATTTGAACAATCTTGGTAGGGGTCCACTAGATAAAGCTTCATACCAAATATCAAAGACCTGGGCATTGTGGTTTCAAAGAAGAAGATTTTTTAAGTTTTTGGTGAAAAAAATCTATATTTGGCTTCTGTGACCTAGATGTGCAACGGACCAGAACCATTTGAACAACTTTGAAAGGGGACCACCTAAGGATCATTCCTGTGAAGTTTGGTCAAAATCCGATCAGTGGTTTAGGAGGAGATGTCGTTTAAAGAAATTGTTTACGCACGGATGCACGCACGGACGGACGCACGACGGACGACGGACAAAAAGTGATCCCAAAAGCTCACCTCGTCACTACGTGATGGTGATCTAAAAAAAGAACATACAGGCAACTATAAACTTTGTCATAAAACTTTAACCAAATGTAAAATTTCTAAGTCTGTGACCTTGACCTCAAGGTCATTGTGGGGGGTGGGACATGCATCAATGAAATCTTTAGACCAGTATGTAACTTCAGTGTAAGTATCAACTAAATCTATCAAAGGGTTCAGAAGATACAACCTCTTAGAAACTTTAACACAAAACTTTAACCAAAATGTTAACCGAGGACGAAAAGATGGATGGACGGACGAACGGCAGGACAAAAACTATATACCCCCATAGCATACTTCGTATGCCTGGGGTATAAAAAATATCTAAAGAATAAGAATTTACTGTAAGTATTCAGACGGATAAAACTGAACAAACAGTATAAACCCAGGTGGGATGCCACAGAAAGTGGCATCTCATCTGGGTCTACACTGTTTTCCACTCATATAGTTATTTTTAGACACAACATCAAGTAGTAAATTGTACTTGTACAAATTTTGGAACCAGTCTGGTAAGGAATTAAGGTGTCCAAAAACTTGGGAACCATCTGACCATGAACTCGGCTTCTCACAGGACTGAGAGACTTGGTAATTTTACAGTTACCAAAAGCCCTTGAAGGGCCATAGTTTCAGTCACAAATCAATTCAAAAGAGTGAAAATCGTTGATTAGAAACCAAACATCAGGGGCTAGCTGTTCAAAGCATCCTTTGCTTAACAAGCTCATTAGCAGTTATATTGATAACTGTTCTAGCAAGTAAACTATCCAATTTTGTGTTATTTTTGCTGAAAAAAATGTGAGCAGCTTTTGCAAATGCAAAAGCTGCTCACATTTTTTCAGCAAAAATATTTGTATATTTGCCATATTAAATGATCAAAGTTTTAACGATACGTTAACTAACAACATCATTAGTTATGAACAATTGGGCCCTGACATTTTTCTATGTAATTCATCATGTTAACTGACAAGTCAGTGCAATGAATGCCCTCTAAACCCCACTTATAGAGAAAAATGGGGTTTGCAGGGGAATATGTTATTGTTTTTACCTCTGCTCCAAGACACAGATTTTAGGTACTTGTCAAAAATGCCTCAAAGAGGCAGTTCTAACAAGCACCCACAACCTATGCTTTGAGTATAAATAAGAAAAATATTAAAACGTTTTGATAGAAAACTGTTTTGGAGATATGAAAAGTAACTATGTCACAAGGACGTGATATTATTAAGATGATTCACTTGTCAACATATGCCACAACTGCTCTGTTTCTGAATATTGTTAAGATACCTATTTTTCATTAAAATTTAATCATCGATGTTCAAATTACTGAACTAACACCAAAACGTTGTCCATTTTTATGCAAACTAGAAAATGCAAAACTAGAAAATGTTTTTTTTTTAATTATGACCCCAACAATTATGCTCAACTCCGACAAGGAGTATAATTCTGTCAAATATTTATGAAATGTCACCGTAAGTCACCGTATTTATTTATTATTATTCGGACAGATAGGCCTGAGCAAACAGTGTAAACCAGATGAGACTTCTCGTCAGGGTCTACACTGTTTGCCACTCATCCAGCTATTATAGACATAACCTTGGGTAATAAATTTTACTTGTTCAAAGTTGGTTGAGGTGTCCAAATATTAAGAGAAATATGGTCATCTTCACTCCTGAAGTGCCTGCTAAATTTCATAAGCCTAGATGAAGTGGTTCTTCAGATATTTTGTTGACACCATTTGGTGAAAAAGATGTATGGATGGAACCAATATGCCCCTTCAACTTTTAATTTGTAAAGTTGGGGCATAAAAATGAACATTAATTAAAATATAAGATTCTGATTGTTATTCAGACCTGCCTCATCGAGGCAGTTCTAAACAGTAACCAGAATCTATTTTTCAGCCCCCCCAAAAAAAGAAACTAAGATACATGTATGTTATCAACCCTAGTAAAAATCCCCGCCCATTGTCGGGTAAAAGTCCCACAAAATTGGTACCAATGTCTCCAAAATGGCCTTTACAGTGTTATGGCCCCCTTCCATAGGGGCTTGAAGAAATATATGGGCTGCATGATGCTTCCACGCAGAGCTGAATCCGGCCCACAAACTAGTACTGGTAAACCGCTTAGAGGATCTAATCCTGTCCAGAAACCACGGTGCGTGGCGGACCGTCCATGCTAATAAACCCTATTGGTTTCATTGGGCGGCAGGGCTTCAGATGTCATTTCATCTCAATGTCGGGTAAAAGTCCCACAAAATTGGAAGCAACGTCTCCAAAATGACCTTTACAGTGTTGGCGGGCATGTTGAAATTCAAATGAAACAAACAAAGCCTTTACAGTGTTGACGGGGACGTTAAACCTCAAATCAAACAAACAAAACCCTTGTAAACCCCTGTTTTTCCTACAACTACAGTTACAAGGGTATTCATTACACCAGCTGGGCCCAGTTGTTCAAAGCATTGTGAACTTCACACGCTTGTTAACTTAATAATGATATGGGTCCAGTTGTTCAAAGCCTCGTTAGCTTAACCAGCCAATTAGTGGTCAATTTGTTAACTGTTCTAGCATATACAATAACCAAAATTTTATTTTTGCTGAAAAAATGTGAGCAGCTTTTGCATTTGCAAAAGCTGCTCACATTTTTTCAGCAAAAATATTAGCATATTTGCCATATTAAATGATCAAAGTTTTAACTATACGTTAACTAACGACCTTGTTAGTTTTGAAGAACTGGCCCAAGGTTACTAGTAGTTGTGGTAAAGTTATCCAAGCAATAATCCAAACTAATTGCAGAAAAAATCCTAAAACTTAGGATTGCTTTAACTCTTCTGAAATTTTGACAAATTTAATTCACGATCCAGCAAGGAGTCCAAAAGGTGCAGACTGAATGGCGAACTGGAGAAGTTTGATCTGGGTCAGCACTGTTTGCTTTGGCCCCAATACTTAGGATCATTACGGTAGTCTGTAAATGAATGACAAATCAGAATGCTCAGACCAACAGGCAGAATGAGTGCCCCCACCCATCGGGGCTTGAAGAAATAGATGGGCTGCATGATGCTTCCACGCAGAGCTGAAACCGACAGCACACGAGTACCGGTATTGTCAAACCACTTAGAGGATCTAAGCTGCCCAGGCAAAGCGGTGCGAGTCGGACCGTCCCAGCTTATAAACCCTATTGGTTTCATTGGGCGTCAGGGCTTGAGATGTCATTTCATTTCAATGTTGGGTAAAAGTCCCACAAAACTGGAAGCAACATCTCCAAAATGACCTTTACAGTGTTGACGGGGACATTAAACCTCAAAACAAACAAACAAACAAAGACAACAGGATGAAGGTTGTAATCAAGTGTCCGCAGATAGTAAGCATTACTTGGTAAGCATGCTTTGTCCACCATTCCTATTGGCCTGAAAGAAGAAAATGTAAGGAGAAGGAAATGTCAGGAATTTTGGAAGTCCACTTGTTGCTCGTTATTAACCCTTTTGGAATCTTCCTGGAGTCCATTCCGAAATATAGGGGTGGCAGGTTGTGTTTTCTTCAAAATTTAATTGGAAAATGGCTCCAGTTTTTGCAAACAGTGTAGGCCTGATCAGACGCCTCGTTCTGCGGCATCTGAACTGGGCCTGCACTGTTTGCCAGGGTAGCCGTTTTGGGGTTTCCAGTACGAAATGGGTGAATCATAGTAAGTGGTCTTGTAAGATATCAAATACAGTTGTATTTTTGTTGAAAAGAATGTGAGTTGCAAAAGCTACTCACATTTTTTTTCAGCAAAAATAGTATATTTGCCATATTAAACATCATTAGTTTAGCCCATTGTATAATAGTGGCCTCTTCCATTCGGCATTGCTATATGTTGGACAAGTCCATTTGTCATATAAGGGATGTCAGGCCTATTTTTTCATTTTCATTCTATTTTCTGTCAGCAAATAGTGCAGGCCCTGATCAGACGCCACATTCTGCGGCGTCTGATCTGGGCCTGCACTTAGTGATCTAGATAAGCTTTTGGTGCAATATACTTTTAAGCTTAATGCTTAAATGCCCATTTGTGATGCTTTACTGTTAAATTCTATTTTGGGGGCTCTGAAAAGCACCCACAAAATCTAGAATGCATAAATTTGTCATCTGTGCAGTATTATAATTTACAGCTTACAACAGAATCAATGTGAAGGTAATTGCTTTATGTTAAAAGATTTGCTGAATTTTTTAGCCCCTACATTCGATTTCAATGCTGAAAGCTAAACTTTCATTGAGTATTTTACTCCTCAAATTCAATTTCACTGCTGATTTTCAACAAGAGGCCCATGGGCCACAATGCTCACCAGAGCTCAGGTGGGCACTGCCCAATGGCAGCCATGTATTTTATTTAACATGATATCATTTTAATCTACCAAATGAACCCCCATGTCCAAATGAGCACCCATGTGGACTCAGTATCTGAAACATGAGGCCTTTTATGAAGTAAAGGGGGTGGGGCATGGACCCAATGGAGCCCTGGTTGGTATCACTAAATGCGTCTTATCATAAGGAACAAGAATATATATGGTTTAGCAGTGGGGATCTGTAAGGCCTTTTAAGTGGTGGAGGGGTTGGGGCATGCCCTGATGATCCCAGGAAAGCCCAAGATTGTTGTCCCTAAATATGTCTTATCATAAGGACCAAGTACATATATGGTTTAGGGGTGGGAATCTGAACGGTTTCTGAGATTTGAGGCCCTTTTATGAAGTGGAAAGGATAGGAATGGCCCCGGCGGACCCCCCTACAGTAGGTGTGCAAATAATAAGGAACAAGAACATATATGATTATGGGGTGGGGATTTGAATGGTTTCTGAAATATAAAGCCTTTTATGAAGTGGAAGGGCGGGGCACATTGCCTCAGCACAAAGTGACCCACAGGTTGGTGTGATTGAACAAGTCTTATCATAAGGAACAAGTATATGGTTTAGGGGTGGGGATCTGAACTATTTCTGAGATATATGGCTTTTAATGAAGTAAAGCGATGAGGCATGGCCTGGGCATGCCCTGGGGACTCCCAAGCTGGTGTCACTGAATGCGTCTTATCATAAGGAAGATAAATATAGATGGATTTAGGGTGGGGCTAAGAACAGTTTCTGAGACATAAGGCCTTTTGTCAAGTGGAAGGGATAGGGCAAGGCCCCAGAGACTCCCAGGTTGGTGTCAATGAATGTGTCTTATCATAAGGCACGAATATATATGGTTTAGGGGTAGCCATCTGTAGGGTTTCCGAGATATTGTGAGATTATGAAATGGAGGGGGTAGGGCATGGCCCCAGCACATCCCTGCGGACCCCCAGGTTGGTGTCACTGAATGCGTCTTATCATAATGAACAAGAATATATATGGTTTAGGGGTGAGGATCTGAACAGTTTCTGAGATATATGGCCTTTTGTGAAGTGAAGGGGTGGGGCAAGGCCCCGGCGCATCCCTGAGGACCCCAAGGTTGGTGTCAATGAATGTGTCTTATCATAAGGATCAAGAATATATATGGTTTAGGGGCGGGGATCTGTAAGGTTTCCAAGATATTGGGCATTTTATGAAATGGAGGGGGTTGGGCATGGCCCCGGCGCATCCCGGGGACTCCCAGGTGATGTCACTGAATGGGTCTTATCATAAGGAACAAGAATATATATGGTTTAGGGGTGGGGATCTGAATGGTTTCCAAGATATCGGACCTTTTATTAAGTGGATGGGGTGGGGCATGGCCTCGGCGTATCCTGAGGACCCACAGGCTGGTGTCACTGAATGCGTCTTATCAATAGGAACAAGACTATATATGGTTTAGGGTGGGGATCTGAATGGTTTCTGTGATATATGGTTGGTTGGTTGATTTGAGGTTTAACGTCCCCGACAACACTGTAAAGGTCATTTTGGAGACGTTGCTTCCAATTTTGTGGGACTTTTACCCGACATTGAGATGAAATGACATCTCAAGCCCTGTCGCCCAATGAAACCAATAGGGTTTATAAGCAAGGACGGTCCGCCTCGCACCGCGGTTCCTGGGCAGGCTTAGATCCTCTAAGCGGTTTACCAGTACTAGTGTGCGGGCCAGATCAGCTCTGCGTGTAAGCATCATTCTGTGATATATGGCCTTTTATGAAGTGGAGGGGGTTGGGCATGGCCCCGGCACAACCTGGGGGACCCCTCAGGTTGGCATAAAAGCATATGGTTGAGAGAAGTTTACTCAAGAAACATTTCTATAAAGTTTTGTCAAAATATCTGCAGTGACTTGGCAGTAAATGCCATTTTTCAATTTTCCCCATTATAAGTCTATGGAAACTCTAAGTTGCCATAGCAACCAAACTAATGAGCGATTTTCATAAAAAACGCAAAATTTCAATCCCCCAGCCCAAGGTTGCTACAGATAAAATTTGGGCCCAATCTGCCAGTGGCTTCAGAGGAGAAGATGTTTAAAAGTGTTGACGCAGACGGCGACGGACAGCTGCCTATCCTACAAGCTCCCCCGGAGCCTTCGGCTCTGGTGAGCTAAAATTTCAATGCTGAAATACCCTTTACTCCCCCTTATCTAGAGCTCTGCCTGCACTGTTTGCCAAGGTACCACATTAGGGGTTTCGGCATACAATGGGTTACATCAACTGAACCCTGAAGATCAATGTAACCAAATACTTCTCTCAATATAAGTACTTATAAAATACTACTTTAATTCATAAACTATAAGCAACTGAAGTAGCCAATTAGTGGGAGGAAGTACAATTAAGTCTCTAGTATTTTTTAATGTTTAAGATTAGTTTCCTCAACACTGCAGTTTGAGGGCTTTAACCCATTTCAGACTGGAAACCCCTAAACGGGTACCGTGACAAACAGTCCAGGTCCAGATCGACGCCGCAGAATGTGGCGTCTGATCAGGACCTGCACTGTTTCCAAAAAGTTGAGCCATTTTCCAAATCATTTTGAAGAAAACACAACCTGATAACCTAAATTTTTAAATGGACACCTGCTCTATATATAAGGAGGAAGATTCCATTTGGTACAAAAAGGGTTCAAGTCATTACTCAGGATGCACATGGGAAGACTTCTACACCTTCACTGCTTCATTAAAACTGGGTTCAGCTTGTTGGCATCAAAATGTATAATCAGGTTATTCTTTCTTTTGGAGGACTTCAATATGAAATGAATACACCCTACAGTAGTTCTCCTAAAATTTTGAACGCCCTAAAAATTTGGACACCCACCCATTTTCCCATTTTGGAGCTGTTGCTTCCAATTTTGTCCAAGGGGATTGGGGTGGGGGGGTGGGGGTGATTTTGTCCCCCTTTACAAAAAGGGGGGATTTTGTCGGGGGGGGGGGGGGGGGGGGGGGGGGGGGGGGGGGGGGGGGGGGGGGGGATGGGGGGATTTTGTCCTGGAATCCATGTTTACTTGTCAAAACACAAACATTCCAAAATTTTGAGTTTAGTGCACAGTTACAAATTGCAAGAGTTGCCACTCGCAATGTAAGTTTGAACAACTTAATCATCCACTCTGGACTCTGGGCCCCTGGGATGATAACCTGGGGCCAGTTGTTCATAACTAACTACATCGTTAGTTAACGTATCGTTAAAATTTTGATCATTAAATATGCAAATATGCTGAAATTTTTGCTGAAAAAATGTGAGCAGCTTTTGGGGATGCAAAAGCTGCTCACATTTTTTTTCATCAAAAATACCAAAATTGATTATATTGTACTTGCTAGAAGAGTTAACAATATGACCACTAACAGCTCGTTAAGCTAACGATGCTTTGAACAACTGGCCCCGTTTTGGTAATGTATGATTATCCCACGCTTTAGCAGAGGGGATATTGTAATGGCCTTCATCCGTCTGTCCCTTATGCTATCTCCTCCTAAACTATTCATCAGAATCAACCAAATTTGGTGTGTGGGTTGCTTACATGAGTGGGGTGTCCACAGCACATTTATTTTTGGCCCTGCCCCCAAGGGAGGGGTCAAAAGGTCAAATATCTGCCCCCACCCACCAGGGCTTGAAGAAATAGATGGGCTGCATGATGCTTCCACGCAGAGCTGAATCTGACCCACACACAAGTACCGGTACTGGTAAACCGCTTAGAGGATCTAAGCCTGCCCAGGCAAAGCGGTGCGAGTCGGCCCATCCATGCTTCCAACCCTAGTGGTTTCATTGGGGGACAGGGCTTGAGGTGTCACTTCATCTCAATGTCGGGTAAAAGTCCCACAAAATTTGAAGTAATGTCTCCAAAATGACCTATACAGTGTTGACGGGGATGTTAAACGTCAAATCAAACAAACAAACAACGGTCAAATATCAATAAAATTCAATTTCAATGTCCAATTTATAGATTTTGATACCAAACTTTGCAGAAGTACAGGAGTAATGATTAATGAAATATGTACGGGATTTTGGCTGTGAACCCCATTTCATGGGAATTTGCAATGGCATGCCATCGACTGCATTCTAGCTTCACTTATATTTAGCTGATCTTTTCCACCCCACCCCACAAGATATTTCACTTATTTCGAGCCAATTGTTAATCAGGTGGGTGTAAACCACTGTATGCAGAGAAAAACCACCTAACCTTCCGTAATTGGAATAACACTAAAGAACTTTACTAAAAATCAATACCAGGGGTAAGAGACCATAGAAGACCAGCCCCGATAGCTCAGTGGTAGAGCAACCGCTTCGGGAACGGGAGGTCACGGGTTCCATCCCTTGCCGTTCCATACCAAAGGCGTAAAAAATGGTGCTAGGTACTCCCTTGGCTGACGCTCGCATTATCAATCCTAAGAAGATAAATGAAGGTAGGTAAGTATTTGTTAAAGGATACTTTGTCACAAAAAAAGCTCAACAGAGCTTATGTTAATTGTTTCTAATATGCGACGTTAAATAAAGCTTCTTTATCTTTTTAACAGTAAGGTAGATATTTCAATAACTGAATGATAAGTTTTGTCAATTATCCAAAAAAACCTATGATGTGGAAATTCATTACAATCGTTTCCCCATCATCGGTTCTAATAAATAACTTCACCATTGGTTAATATGGAGAAATAAGGAAAATTTTTCTTCAATTATCACAAAGTTCTCATCTTATCTGTTGCTATGGAGACCAACAGCACTCTTAACCACTAGGCTATGGAGGCCCACTTCCCTAAGGTAGCTTAACCCTTTTTGTACCATATGGAATCTTCCTCCATATATATAGCAGGAGTCCATTTCAAAATTTAGGGGTGTCAGGTTGTGTTTTCTACAAAATTGATTTGGAAAATGGCTGAACTTTTTGCAAACAGTGTAGGCCCTGATCAGACACCACGTTCTGCAGCGTCTGATCTGGGCCTGCACTGTCTGCCAGGGTACCCGTTTTGGGGTTTCCGGTACAAAGTGGGTTAATCTATAAAGCAATAATCACAATACATGTGTATGCCTACGCCTGTTCTAGTGAAGGAAAATTCATGGCGAAGCCTCGCTATAACATTGTAGAATTTAAGCCACAGTAGCTCGTCACTTTAAGTACTTGAATTGACAGATATTTTTTTCTTTTACTGTTTCCTGTGGTTTCCTGTTTTAGTATGAAATCTGAAGTGCTGTTTGAATGACTGATTATGATACATTTTTTGTTCCATTAAAAAGAACACATTCAAATAATTTTTTCTCGAGAACATGGAATAACAACAAATGGATTAGTATGCAATTGATTATTAAGAATTTATTGTTCAGAAACTGAGGTTTGAGATGTGAACAGACTCCAAACTACAGATCTGGCAGAGATTTTAAGATGCATGTTGCAAAGAGAAGCGAAAAACTCTGATTTTTTTGTTTGTCAGTAGCTGAAGATATAACCTAAATGGGTGTTAGTTTGCACCTTAAAGACATTAAATAGTGGATATCTAATAGTGTAATTTAGTATTCTTTTTGGAAGAATAATACTTGTCCTTGGTTTTGAAAATGGAGTTTTGGTATTTATACTTTCTAGTTTTGGTTTTGGTGCCAGTAAAACTGTCATACTGCTGCCCTATGCTGTGTACATGTACAGATAAAGAAGTGAATTGCAACAGAATGGGTACAAATACAATTCCAGCTGATATTCCGGCTGACACTGTGCTACTCAACTTGGAAAATAATCACATTCCACACATAACAAAAGATTCCCTTAGCAAATTAAGTCAGTTAAAAGTTCTTAGATTAGCTAACAACAAAATAAATAAAATTGAGGCAGGTTCTTTCGACAATCTAAAAACATTAATGAAGCTTGATTTAGCTAGAAATGACATAAGTGAGCTACCACAGGAAGTGTTTAGTGAACTAATTTCTCTAGAAATTTTGTATCTTTATCAGAATAAGCTAGAAAACGTTGAAGGATTGTTTAAACAGCTGACAAAATTGGAAAAATTAGTACTGGAAAATAATCTCATAACAGAAATAAGCAATGATACATTTAAAGACCTAGGCAAGCTTCACCATCTAAAATTATCGAGCAATAGCATCAGCAGAATTGAGCCAGGTGCATTCAGATCAAACCAGAAGTTAACAATGGTGGCATTAGATTCCAATCCTATTAATAATGTGAACAACCTTCTACATAATAATCTGCAAGTTCATTACCTTGACCTTGAAAACTGTGGACTAAGTAAGTTTCCCAAAGGAATGCCATGGACAATTAAATACTTGAAACTGAGTAGAAATAACATTACTAGAATTACTAAAGCTGATACTCTGCCATATGCTTTTATAAGTGTTATCATTCTTGAAGACAACAATCTGTCGTACGTTGAGAAAGGCACATTTTCACACATGGGATTTCTAACGGACGTTTTTCTGATTAAGAACAATCTTGATATGATCCCTGGTCCCTTTCCACAAAGTGTTCGGAGTGTGTATCTTGACAAAAACAAAATCAAATCAATTCCTATGGATTCTTTTCAACATGGTACAAGTCTCACGGTGTTATCACTACGCTCCAATCAGATCAAAGACATACCACCACCGTCATTTGCTAATCTTCTCTCTGTACGTGAACTGCACTTGGAGCGCAATCCTTTTGAGAAACTTCTGGACAATGTGTTTTTATTTGTGAGGGGACTAAAATACATGAGCTTGAACCATTTAAACTTGTGGACTGTTTACAGTGACTGTTTTCTTGGCCTGGATACACTGGAAAAGTTGGAACTGTCATTCATTGGTGTTCCAGAAGGACAAATATATGGCAATCCATTTCTGTCAACTCCTAATCTAAAAACTCTTACACTACAAGAAAGCCCAAATCTAGCCCGGTATGTGACAGAAAACCGTCATATTCTAGACAGTCTTGGAAATCTAACATCTATAAATCTCAATGACAATAAGCTACAAACATTAAAAGATTCATTTCAACAAGCACTCCCCAATCTTCAGGAAATCAAACTTTCTGGGAATCAGCTTTCCTGTGATACTAATTTGATCTGGCTAAGACAGTGGATGGCTCTAGAACCAGATAAGTTTGTAAAACCACATGATGTTGTTTGCCACCAGCCACAGCATCTCTCTGGCACTGCAATCTTAGATGTACCGATAACAGAATTTCAACAGCCAGAATTCACCAACTTTCAACAACTGGTTAACACAACTTCACCTTCTGAGACGACTGCAACAACAACAACATCTGACTATTATAGTTATGACTATTATGATGATCACATTAACAATTATGAATCAGTAGACCCTTATGTTGACCCATATGATGATTATCATTATGAGTATTACAGCTTTGACTATCATGATACAGCAACACAGGGTTCAGGTCCTCTGGTAAACACCTCTCTAATGCATACTATGACAGAACAAGGAGGTAACTCTAACATCAGCGAGAAAAGATCACCAAACATACATGCTGACAATGACTCAGACAAATTGGAGAAAACGCATGGTTCAAATACAAGACCTGTAGTGTTAGCATTGGTCATGTCTATAGGAGTAATTTTCATCATGTTGCTTATTGCTGGAATCCTTTACTGTTTTTGGAGGAGAAAGCATCATGTAGTTCATGATCAGCCAAGGCAATACAAGACTACTGATGACTATGTCTTCATTGTTTCAAAGAAAGGTAATGAGGCCCAGCCAAACACAAGAAAACTGACACGAGAGGAAAGAGGTTCCACAACATCAAAAGCAAGTGAGGATATAACTAACTCAGCAGACCCAACCATGAAAGTATATATGCTTAGTGATTAACCCATTGTATGCTAGTGGACTCTTCCATTGCTATATGTTGGACAAGTCAATTTGTCATATAAGAGGTGTCTGGCCTATTTTTTCATTTTTATTCTATTTTTGAGGAAATAGTGCAAGCCCTATTCAGACACTGCGTGCTGCGGGGTCTCATCTGGGTTTGCACTGTTTTCCACGGTACCCCTTCAGGGGTTTCCCGCATACAATAGGTTAACCTTTGAAGTGCATGGGCATTCCATGGTTCTGAAACTTGTTGGATATTCACACTATTTCTTGTTTGACACATGAAGGTAGACAAATTTTTAGGGCTATTCTACTGCTAAACAAAGGCATGGTGTTTCTGTAATATCTTTGTGTTTGCCAAGATACAGGGGACCCTTGTTATAGACAAAGTATTTGCTCCTTACATGAACTAGTTTGCCGTTTTAAAGAGAATTCGTCGCTAAAAGCAATCCCAAAAAGGGCTAGTATAGATAAGTATGTAATAAAGGGCATTTTCTCCTTAATAAGTCCAAGAAACAAATGTTGGGGATATTTGTTAGACTCACCTCAGTAAGGCAATTCTAACAAATATCCTCTACTCTGTTTCTTGGAGTATTAAACATAACATTCTTGAATATCTCTATGAATCTGTCCAATCTAGAGCTTAACCCTTAAAATGCCATGAAAAACTGCATCTGAAAATGTCATCAGTTTATGTCTTCTGCTGCATCTTCTAGCAAACTTTTCAAACATATTCTTGCACACAGGCAAATAGTGTGGACCCTAATCAGACTGCTCCTAGAGGAGCAGTCTGATCTGGGTCCACACTGTTTGCAAAAAATGACTTTTAGAAAATTACCAGCAGACAACAATTGCAGTGATTGGCATTTTATGGGTTAAGATTCGTTCCATAGAAATACATCTGTGATATAAAATGAGTATTGTGTTTATATTGAATGGGGGTATAACGAAGGCTGACTGTATCTACCTTAGGCCTTTGTAAACTGTAAAACTAGCATCAAGATCAAACAAACTAATTAAATACACTATATTTTCCTGTTTTGTATTGTTTGTTTGTTTGTTTGTTTTGAGGTTTAACGTCCCCGTCAACACTGTAAAGGTCATTTTGGAGACGTTGCTTCCAATTTTGTGGGACTTTTACCCGACATTGAGATGAAATGACATCTCAAGCCCTGTCGCCCAATGAAACCAATAGGGTTTATTAGCATGGACAGTCCGCCTCGCACCGCGTTTCCTGGACAGGCTTAGATCCTCTAAGCAGTATACCAGTACTAGTGTGCGGGCCGGATTCAGCTCTGTGTGGAAGCATCCTGCAGCCCATATATTTCTTCAAGCCCCTATGGGCGGGGGCGAAGTTTTGTATTGTACTGCTAATTGTTTGTAATACAGATTTATGGCTCATTTAACACTACAAAGGTCAGGTTAAAGGCATTTATTCTTGATTATTTAGGACTATCATTTCATTACATAATATTCTGTAGCCCTCAGTGCTGACAGAAGAGAAGCCCTCTGTCTTCAACAGGTAAGGGGCCTCCTTGGGGAAAATCAATAGTTTGCTAACTGTTGACAAGAGTGTAAATTATTGATTTTCCCCTTAAGTGCCTCAGTCAGGGGATTTTACAAGTGCTACTGATCACCCTATTAAGAGCCGCCTTTGATCTACTATAGACAGTATATCACAAGGGGCAATAAAACAATTATGAACTCACAGTGTGTCCTACTGTTACAAGAATAAATGCCTTTAAGTGAGTTAATTAGCTACTCACACTATTTTAGCAAGCCTAGACCTCATTAGAGAATGTGCACACATTTTGACTTTGTGAGTCAGAATTGCTTTTCAAAGAACAGAGAGACAAGAGGCTTATGAAGCTGCATAGGACAGGCCGTGATTCCAGTCATTGCTGGCTCCGCATGCTCTTGAGACGCAAATTCTTTCCTTTAATTTAACAGAAGACCCTTTTTCAGCTGTGATCATTTAACAGAAATACAAGTATGAAGTAAACAAAGCTGAATCCCTTGTAAAAATGGTAGAAAATGTCAGGTACAGCCATTCCCCATAACTACATGTCAAACCTCTAAAGTCATCGAGTGTCATCCATGAGAGAAAGAGGGAACAGACTGTAGGGAAGAGGAATGAGATAGAGCAACTAGATCTATTCACATTAACCCACTTTGTACCAGAAACACCAAAACGGGTACCCTGGCAAACAGTGAAGGCCCAGATCAGATGCCGCAGAATGCAGCATCTGATCAGGGCCTACACTATTTGCAAAAAGATAAGCTATTTTTTGAATAAAATTTATTACAGATAACACAACCTGCCAACCCTAATTTTTGAACTGGACTCCTGCCATATATGAGGAAGATTCCATTTGTACAAAAAGGGTTAAAAGACAATACATTGCTTTGTATTCATTTTACAAATGGAGACAACTGCAACAGAAATGAACCTACCTAGTAGTAAGGAAAGCTATTCTAAAACTGGCACCAGTTATTCAGGTAGCATTGCACTAAATACTGGGAGGTGCCAGGTTTTATCACTTGTGGACCGAGCTTTTAGTTGCGTTCTAAATACCAGACTTGCTTCCATTGGATATATATCCCATGTTTTATTTCAATGTGAGAAAATGATAGGTATAGGGGACTAAAATGATGCACATTTTATAAATATATCTGCAAGCTCAAAGAAATTGTTGCTGATTTTATATGGTCACCCCTTCTTTAAAAAAATTGGTTTGTATTTACTCCGTTCTAGTAGATAAACAAACACAGTTGACTGTAACTTGAAAGGAGCAGATAAACATGTAGATTTTTTCTCATTAACTTGTTGGGCTACGATGGCTCTATAAACAAGTTTGTTTGTTTGTTTGTATTGGAGTTTTACGGCCCAGTCAACACTATTTAGGTCATTTTTGAGCCGGTCAGTTTACCTATCAACACTTTCCTGGGCAGGCTTATACGTAAGCGGTTAACCAGTACAGTGCACATTCTTTCGCCAGAAACTGACAACTGCCCTTCTTGAATCAGCGGAAGAGAGAGAATGACCGTAGAAAAGATTTCATGATCAATCTCCACGAAAGAATGTTGCCGACCCCGGCGGGAGTCGAACCCGCGTCCTCCTGATCACCAGTCAGACGCGCATCCGACTGAGCCACTGAGGCCGGCACTCTATAAACAAGTAAGGTTTGAAAAGTTTTATATGTATAGTTTTTGTGGGAGCAGGTAAAAGGTTACTATTGTCGCCTATGGAAAACCTATAGTGGAAAGTTCCCTTCAAAGCTTACAATGTTATCAAACTATGGCAGCTGCACTAAGGTTTTTCTTGAAAATAGTGTGAGTAGCTTTTTTTTTCTCAATACCATTCATCTTAAATTTTTCAGTGGATAGTGATTAATACTAGTGTGACCTGTTCAAAATCAATGTGCTCGCTCAGGCCATTAGGTTATAAAAATTTCTTTACGCTAAACTGACTCGAGCATGAAATTTGTCCTGCTCTTTAATTCTAAAATGCCAAAGTTTGTTAGTATTTTAAAATTTATGGGCAGAAAATATGATATTCTCTGCTGATCTAAGCATGAAACTGGCTCAATTTGTTCAAACTGTAATATTAATGAGCATTACGGTTCAAACAAATGGGGCCATTTTCCTGCTTAAATCAACAGAGAGCCGGCCTCGGTAGCTCAGTAAGCTGTGCTTCTGGTGATCAGGAGACGGCTTCAATACCTGCTGGGATTGGCAACATTCTTTCGTGGAGATTGATCACGAAATCTTTTCTGCAGTCATTAAATCCCTTCCGCTGAGTGAAGAAGGGCAGTTCGTCCCCTCAGCGCAAGACTGCAGTAACTCCGTGTTTTGGTGAAAATGAGTTTTTTGCAGAAATGGAAATAATTGTTAATCATACACATCCTGTAAAAATCTTGTGGTACTTTGATAAACCATTTTCAAGATATTTGAAATTGAAAAAAAGTTGTATCTCAACGACCAGTATTTTGGAATGCAAAACTGCAGTATCTGTAGATAAAACACTGTTGCATTTGATTTTTCTTATTTTTCTATGTTTTATTTTTTTCAACACCGCAGTAACTCTAGATACAACAGTATTGCATTAACATATATTTCTTCTCAGATAATGCAATACTGCGGTAACTCTACATACAACTGTATTGCATATTATCTTTGTCTTTCCAGCAAGAAACTTTAATGCAAGACTGCAGTAACTCAACATACAACAGTATTCCATTCATTTTTTATCCTACTGTAAAGTTGAAGTTAAATGCAAAACAGTGGTAACTTGTTTGTTTGTTTGTTTGCACTGAGTTTAATGGCCCAGTCAACACTATTTTAGGTCATTTTTGAGCCGGTCAGTTTACCTATCCATACTTTTCCTGGGCAGGCTTAAACGTAAGCGGTTAACCAGTACAGCGCAGAAACTGACAACTGCCCTTCTTGAATCAGCGGAAGGGAGAGAATGACGGTAGAAAAGATTTCATGATCTATCTACATGAAAGAATGTTGCCGACCCCGGCAGATTATCGACCCCGCATCCTCCTGATCACCAGTCAGACGCACATCCCACTGAGCTACCAAGGCCGGCTTCAGTGGTAACTTAATTCACAGTATGGCATTGCATGAATATTTGTTTCAAAATCACACCAAATCCTGTATGCAAGGCCCAGGGCACATTTATTTTACACAACTGCAATCTTATTCAGCATTTTTGTACAAGAAAGTGCAGAACTTTCCTCTTTTTGTTTTATCAAACTAATTAATGATTAGTCCCTCTCTATGACCTTCACCTTGACCAGTTGTTTTGAAGCGGGAAGATTTGAACCATACCAGCAGGTAAGTTGATACAATTTGTGATGAAAATGAAACCTTTTAAGGGTTCACACAAAACTCAACATTTCTTGCAATTATAAAATTTGGGATGCTGACTGTGAAGAAATGTTGTCTCTCACACTTTTTTCCAATTTTCTCAGGGAGGCATCATTATTCAAAAAAATATTTCGAACAATCCTAACACAAAACTGTGGTTAAAAATAGCACTGCTCGGTTGTACTAGAAAGCAACAGGTGACTATGCCCCTTCAGGGAATATCATAAGAGCATTTTTCTGGTGTCCAAAATCTTAGGAGTTTTACAGTATTGCTGAAGACCTTTGTGCGCACCCTGCAGGCCATAAATCCTAAACCCTATGGAATATTTTCACAAAATATCACAGCAGCATGAACCATTTCATGAAGATGTGTTGCAAGCAAGGAAAAAAAAACTCTTGCTCACTTGGGTTTTGAATTACCTTCTCTTGACTTAATTCAATGTAGTGTAATTAATGGTCCTCTATTTGCCATCGCGTTAATGATCTTTGTCTTTTTGATTGATTGATTTGGCTTTAACGTCCCCATCAACACTGTATAGGTAATTTTGGAGACATTGCTTCTAATTTTGTGGGACTTTTACCCGACATTGAGATGGTGTGACATCTCAAGCCCTGTCGCCAAATGAAACAATAGGGTTTATAAGCATGGAGGGTTCGGCTCACACTGCTTTGCCTGGGCAGGCTTAGATCCACTAAGCGGTTTACCAGTTCTTGTGTGCGGTCGGTTTCAGCTCTGCGTGGAAGCATCATGCAGCCCATCTATTTCTTAAAGCCCTGATGGGCGGGGGCTATAATGATCTTTGTCTAATTTGCGAATTTAACCCATTGTATACATGATTGTGGACTCTTCCATTGCTATATGTTGGACAAAGCCCATTTGCCATTTATGGGGTGTCAGGCCTATTTTCTTTTTCTTTCTCATTTAATTTTTGAAGGAAAATCCTGTTAGCAAGTTCAGACACCACGCTCTGTTGCATCTGATCTGGGTCTGCACTGTTTGCCGGGCCACACCTTTTAGGGGCTTCCCG